>JAECUM010040862.1:0-24359 GCA_016617855.1 Megalonaias nervosa
TCTTAACAATGAAGTTGTTACTTATTACCTACACCTGCGTGTTGCGTGATTTTGTACAACCTCGTTGTATAACATGAGACAATGAAAAAAATCTACAGAATAAAAATAGTTGGAGGATTTTTAGGAAATATATTTACTAAAATTATTGAAACTGCTCCTGGAATAGCGCATAAAGTTGCTCCAATTGCACTGGACGCATCAAAAGCCTTTGCGACCGGAGTTGCATCTGTCCCTGGAACTGCGGTGGGACAAAAAATAGCTGATAAAATAAAAGGCAACAGGCCAGAAACAAGTTATATCAGAAATTGCACCGACGGAAGAAACAGAATGTGCAATGATAAGGACAACAAAAAAAACTTTTATCGCCAAGAGGAGTGCAAATTAAATTATGCAAAACTTAATATCTAAGGCAACAGCACCAAAATTTATATACTCTGATGAATAAAAAATGTCTGTTAAAAATTACCTCGACTTGGCGGAGACCTATGACGTAGACGATACAGCAACAGAATTTGAGTATGTTGAATATCTCGACGAAAATTCTAATGAGCCTAATAAAGTTGGCGTTAAAACGTTTAATACACGCGACGAGGATGTATTTCTTTTGCCTCATAAAGCAATGTAGGAAGTTCGTGGTAAGATTATGACAGTAGATAATCCACCTGCTGAAATTTCAGCTGGGGCAGAAATAGCTCTTATAAACAACGGTTGGAGCCTATTTAAAGTACCAGGTACCAGCTAGCTAATCAAACAGTGGAAGATATTCCAAGTCACCTACAAGTTGCAAATACAATATTAAGTATTATTTCGCTTAGTGACGATTACTCTAGATCGACTGCAACTAACATGATGTGGTTTATAGATAGTGGAACTGGTTTAGCTGCATCAGGTGAATTTATTTTAAGAGGAGCATTAGCGCATGGGGCTGATGCAGCTGCAGTGCTGTAATTGTAAGAAATTTTCTTATTACTAATGCTGTCAAGTTTGGTAAGGCCCCATCAGCTGCAGGCGCTAACGCAGACGCTACAAGAGTTTCACTTACTGGTGCTTGTAATAATCTTGGTATAACACCACCAGATGCAGCTGCGGACGGTGTTGCAATGTTAGATTTGATTAATAGCGCAATTAACGTAAGAAATGTACATTACAATGATGGTTATGCTAGGAGAAAGGCATTTGCAGCAGGATCACATCAAATTACAATGATGCTGCCATTGAGTACAATATTTGGATTTTGTCGCGATTATAATAAAGTGTTTCGTGTTAAACACACACTTATTTTAGATCGGGCAGAACAAAATGATTGTTTACTTCGGGCTGGCGACGCCGATGTACAATTTATTATAAACAAACTTGCTTTATGGATGCCACGAATAACACTGTCATTCACAAAAGCAGTAGAATTAAATGATATGCTTCAAAAATATACAAAGAAAATTTATTTTCAGCAAGATAAAATATACCAGAGTGCAGTTACAAATACTACCGACTACACATGGCGCGTCACAACAACGTCAAGCGAACAACTACCACAACAATTATTTGTTATATTTCAGCTACAAGCGCGACGCGGTAACCAGCAACAAAATAACACAATATTTGATAACGCTGATGTTAGGAGAATATACGCCAGGATAATCTCCAAGCTGTATCCGGAACGAGCGATAGAATGCAATTTCGCGGATGATGCTAATAAAAATCTTACTCTACCGTACATGTATCTTATGGATGCAGTGCAGAAATATCAGGACGTTGGAGATGGATCTCAAATATCAGTAGAGGAATTTCGTACATTTTATGCGATATTTATTTTGATGTTAGTAAACGCAACGAGTGAGGTGTTGATTCGAAAGCTGAAAATGAAATTACCTGGACATTAAGTATGGTTCCAGATGCGTTGTACGTTTATGCACTGGTGATCAGCGACAGATTTATAACAATTTACTCTGTCGGAGGTAAAATGACGGTCCAAGTTTGAAAAACTTGGAGTTTAATATAACTCTCTTGATATATGACAAAATACATCGAAAAAGAAATATATTTGACTGACGGTCAAGTTAAAAAATTAGCGGCTGCTATTGCTAAGCATAGGCCGGTATCACTAAAAATTAATTCATCGACAACGGGCGGTACTTTAACAAAATTAATGCTAACTAAAACATAGATAAATAAATACGATCGCGGTAAACCGTTTGCTTTAAATCTAAGCGAGTCGCAAGTAAATGCGGTGAGAGGCGGTTTTCTTGGTCCGGCAATAGCCACAATAGCCAAAACGTTAATACCTAAAATTTTGCCCGTACTTGGTACATTAGGATTAGCAGCAGCATCTGTCGCAGTATCTGGCGCAACAAAAAGGCTGTCTCTGGAGACGGTATAAAGAAAATTTTTGTCTAAAACTTTAATATAATGCCCCAACGAAAGACAGCAAAAAAAAAAAAAAAAAAAAAAAAAAAAAAAAAAAAAAAAAAAAAAAAAAAAAAAAAAAAAAGACGCGACCGCGAAAAACAAAAAAGGCGGATTTATAGGACCATTACTGGCGGGAGTAGCAGGAAGTCTGTTGCCCAGTCTGCTGGGAATAGGTCGAGGACTAACATTACCAGGATCACGCCCGCGTTAAGTAACTTCGATATACTTGATAAGCTAAAAAATAAATAATTTATACAGAGTTTATTCCAAAGATGAACTTGACAATGCACCAGCTGGTGGTTCGTGTGTGATAAAAATATACAAGATTTTAATGAAGGATCTGGCATACACTGGGTAGCAGTTTACAATAACAACTATTTTGATTCATTTGGAATTCCTCCCAGTGATGTAGTAAAAAATATATCAACAAAAAATATAAAATAATAAATTATTCGTCTAATCAGATTCACGCAGTTGGAACATCAGCTTGTGGATACTATTGTATAATGTTTATAAAACAAATGTCCCAGCCTGAATTCAATTTTTTAAAACTTATTTTACAGTTTGACAATCAACCTTCTCACGTTAATGATGAGATTGCAATTAATTTTATCTAAACTAAGAAATATGTCAACATATTGTCTCAAATGCAAAACTAAAACAGAAAATAAAGATGAAACAACAGAAAAAACAAAAAATAATAGGATGATGCTGAAAAGTATTTGTGCAATCTATGGAAAAAGAAAACGTACGTTTTTAAAGAAATTATCCAGAACTGGAATGTGCGACAAGGTTATTTTAGAAGATGATTAATAAATAATGATATGCGAGTGTGTGATAGAGATCTCTGTCTGGAGCAAAATAAAATTGTTACGTACTGTCAGAAGTGCAACAACAGAGAAATAATTAGAACAGGTATAGGTATGCATAAATTGGTTGGCAAGTTACCAAAACCAAAAGGAGGTTGGACATTACCAGGCCATAAATACACCGGACCATATAAGCAACTAGATGACTAGATAAACAACTAGATGAAAATGATAATCCGCTGCCCGGACAAGAGCTTTACAATCAAGTTGATGCAATAGCAATGCGTCACGATATCTGTTATCGTGATAACGAACAAGATAAGCACGGCTGCGATAAAGTAATGCTAGATGAATTAGGCGACTTGAAACCAAAAGGAATCAGAGAACGACTTGATAGAAGGCTGGTGTAGGGATTTATTGGAGCAAAATATAAACTCGGACTCGGAGCGATGGAATCACTGGCATCAGAGCTACACAAACCTAAAAAAAGTTTCTGCGACGTAAAGTTGTCGCAAATGCCGTTGACGATATCTGGGCGATAGATTTAGTTGATGTGTCAAATCTTGCTCACTTTGACGATAACAAAAAATATCTTTTTAACGTTGTAGATGTTTTTAGTAAATACGCGTTTAGTGTACCCGTTTCGGATAAAACAGGAACATCGATTACTGATGCACTAAAACAAATAATAATAAGTACAGAAAGAAAACTAAACAGAATCTGGACCGATCATGGAGCGGAGTTTTTTAATAAAAAAATTTGAGTAGATTTTGGAGCAAAATGACATCAAAAAATATGTTACAGGAAATGAAGGTA
The DNA here is from genome assembly GCA_016617855.1 of Megalonaias nervosa. NCBI lineage: Eukaryota > Metazoa > Mollusca > Bivalvia > Unionida > Unionidae > Megalonaias > Megalonaias nervosa. Next base: position 4,032 of record JAECUM010040862.1, read on the forward strand.
AGAGTGTTATCGTCGAGCGATTTAATCGTACACTAAACGAGCTGATACATAAACATTTGACAGCTAAAAATACAAATAAATATATTGACGATCTACCGCAGATTGTTGATAAATATAATAACACCAAGCACAGATCAATAAAAATGTCACCAAATGATGCAATTAAAAATCCGATCCTTGCAAATGAAAACATGTACCGCAGACATAAATTTAAGTCGGTGATAAAGTTAGAATTTCTCTGACGAAAAAAACATTTGAAAAAGGATTTACTCCAAACTGGAGCGAAGTATTTGTTGTTGATAAAGTTTTACTGACAATACCTGTAACATACGCGCTGAAGGATTTATTGGGTGAGCCTATAACTGGTACTTTTTACAAGCAAGAACTGCAGAAAACTGAGCAAGATATATTTGTTATTGAAAAAGTTATCAGGAAAAAAGGTAATAAAATTTTAGTTAAATGGAGAGGATACAGCGATAAATTTAACAGCTGGGTTCCAACTAAATATATATCGAAATAATATTGTTATAAATTTGCTCATATTTTAGCAGTACAGATTTACATCTGACCGGTCTACACAACGACATTAAATGTAATTTTCTTGCAATATCGACTGGCATTAAATTAAATATATTAACAAAAATAAAATCGTATTTTATGCTCCTTTGTTGGCTAGAATTTTCACATTAAGAAAAGGTTTCATATAAATTGCCAAAATATTTGTTGCTTGGCAACAGTAAAATTAAAATTTATTATTTTTTTTTTTTTTTGGCGATATGATACTTAACATTATATCGTCTAGTTGTCGGTCTGCTGTATTTTTTTTATCAACCACGTCCATGATCTCGTCTTGTTCATCGTCATTGTTAAATAAAATGTCATCTTCTGTATAACCAACTGACTCGCTTGCGATTGTATTATATCGCGGTGTAAAATTATCGTCCGAGATTGTATCACAGGCGTAAATATCAGCAAGTCGATTCATTAAATTCATATAATAATACATTTTTATCTAATTCTTAATAATAAATGACTAAAGAGATAAAATATCATCAGAAAGTTAATATATTAAATTACCAAGAACTAGCTGAGGCAGTGCGAGAGTGTTAGTCTGGATATTCTTGCTCTGTTGACGTTATTGTGATGCAAGGTGAATCCGATAAAATTCTTCTAACAGAAGCAGAAAAAATAAACTTAATGACAGTACATTTATAACACTAAAATTTAATAACGATGATTTTTGGATGTTTGCTCACAATTATCGCACCAAAACCGAGTTAGAAAATGTAATTAATCGTCGTATTTGAAAATAAATCTGTCGAAAGGTTAACATTGACGTTGCTGATTTGGTTCAGGCCATCTGCTACATCTTTTATTGGCTGTAATTGAATTTTAAAATGTTTTGCTGCAGCTGTTATTGATTTAAATCTTATTTCTTCATTAGTTTCAAGATTTATTGAGATAATTGGTCTTTTGTGATTTTTAAAATTACAACTACCACCTGTTTCACGTTTACTATTCTCTCTTGGCGTGACCAGATCTAAATTTTCCAGACGATTCTCGGTTTTAATGCTGTTGATGTGATCAATAACCAAATCATTTGGAATAACGCCGTTAAAAGTTTCATAAATAAATCTGTGCGAACTATAATGAACAAAATCTGTTTTAATACCACGAACCATCACAATCAAATAACCAGCGTTATTCAAATTTTCAACAACTTTTTTGTTTATTTATTTCGTATAATTCCTAGATTTATTTGCCTCATATAAATCAAACACGGGATGCGATTGAAATTCATCTTGCAATGCTAAATTGTCAATATTATCATCGTCAATCGAACTATTTACTATATAAACTCTTTGTCTGTCTGGGATGTTACCGCAGAACAAAGTGTAAATAAAATCTTTTCTAAACATTTCAGTACGTTCTTTATCATCTCCTCTAACACTTATCATTTACCAAACGGTTTTTGATATTTCACATGAATCACTGAACCCAATGCATTGCCGGCGTAACTATTATAGATTGGGTGTACGTAATATTCTTCCTGTTCCTTCGCCGTCGTCTTCATTATATTATATAGCATTTTTATATCTTTAATTGAAAATATAAATAATCAATTAAATAAATAAAATGTTGTATATATATACAATGTTGAAATTGCGAGATATTGCTAAGAAGAGCCTTATCAAAGCAGAAAAAACTGCTACTGAGTTTTTCGGTTACAATAATAGTTATAAATTTGATAATCAAAATATTTTAGCAAATTTTAACTACAAATTTGTTTCATCTTCTGTATCGAATTGTAACGCAAGAACTTGCAGTTCATAAAGGTATCAAGCTAATAGTGCAGTATCATGTTATTTTATCAAAGCTACATGCACTTCAAAAAGATATGCTTGAAAATGTAGATTTTATCAACGAGATTGCTGAACCATATTTAACAGCTAAATCACGAAAAATATTAGCGGGAACAAATATTTCCTCAGTCGCTGATGAAATACATCAAGAAATAAATAAACAATTGGAGGAATTTACTGTATCAGAATCAGGTTGGAAATTTGAAATGATAAAAGAAGTTTTATTTCACACAATGAAATATAACGCACTTCGCGGTAGTTTTTAAGTTGATCTCCCTCAAAAAATTAAAAACAAAAAATGTTGCATAAATGTCAATAACCATGATAACGAATGTTATCGTTGGGCAATTTTGACTGCTAGACATCCTCAAAGTTGTAACTTTGATCGCGTTGAAAAATATTTGCCATGCAAAGACGAGCTAAATTTTAATGGGATAACTTTTCCAGTGGCAGAGAATCAGATACCAAAGTGTGTAAAACAAACCGATATTTCAATAAATGTATTCGGACTACATGAAAAGAAAATGTTTACCCGAGATATATTTCAGCATTTGCTACACAAAATACAATAACTTTATTATTTTATAAAGGACATTACAGCTGGATAAAAAAACTTTAACGGCCTAGTTGGCAGACAATATAATAAAAATAAAAATAAAAAATAATTTTGCTACCGTTGTTTACAATATTTTTCTAAAGATGAAAAACTGCAAGAGCATCTTAAACATTGTGTTAATGTTCAAAGAATAACAATGCCAGAAGAAAAAGTAAAAGTATTAAAGTTTAAAAATTATAATCATAAATTAACTATTCCGTTTGTTATTTATGCTGATTTCGAGTGTCTACTTTTTCCTGTGGCAGGCGCAGAAAATGATCCAAATAAGTCAAGCATCAGAAAAATACAACAACATGTTTCCTGTGGAGCAGCTTATAAAGTAGTTTGTTGCGCTAACGATAATTTTTCAAGTCCAATACAATTGTACAGATGTAAAAGTCCTGCCGTGTGGTTACTAAAAGATTTAATAGACAATGTTAATAAAATTCAGCAGATTATCCAGAACAGCTCCAATAAAAAGAACATCCAAAGAACAACTTGATTTCGATAAAGCAGTTAATTGTCATAACTGCGAGAAACCTCAAGGTAACCGGCCAATATCGCGGAGCAGCACATAACAATTGTAACTTGAAATTTCATGCGCCAGATTTAATTCCTGTCGTTTTAGATAATTTTCGTGGTTATGATAGTCATATCACTGTCGAAGCATTTGGCGATGAGGAAATTAAATCTAAACTAAAATTAAATAATATAATAAAATGTATTCCAAACAATTTTGAAAAGTATATGTCAGTTACGCTTGGCAAATTAAGTTTCATCGACAGTCTGCAATTTATGGCAGCACCATTAGATGAGCTTGTAAAAGGTTGTAGCAGTTTCAATAATTTAAAAAGTTGCTTTGGTGGAGGCTACGTCTGTCTGAGGAAAAAGGTGTCTTTCTGTACGAGTATCTCGATGACTGGAGCAGATTTGATGAAACTTCTCTTCCTAACAAAGATAAATTTTACTCGCAGCTAAAAAATGAAAATATTACAGATGATGAGTACAAATATGCAGAAGAAATTTGGAATAAATTTGGTTGTAAGACACTTGGTGATTATCATGATTTACATTTGAAAACAGATGTATTATTACTAGCAGGTGTTTTCTAGAGTTTTCGTAAAGTTGGTCATGAAAATTATGGATTAGATCCATGTTGGTATTATTCTGCGCCAGGATTGTTGTGGGATGCTCTACTAAAAACAAGCAGGATAGAACTGGATCTCTTAACTGATGTTGATATGTTTAATTTTATTGAAAAAGGAGTTCGCGGCAGAATTAGCGTTATAACAAAATAATATGCGGTAGCTAATAATAAATACTTAAAAAATTACGATAAACATTCACCGTCAAATTATATTATTTATCTGAACTCTCATAATTTGTATGGTTATGCTATGTCAGAGCCAATGCCGTGTAGTGGAGTTCATTGGATAACTCCAGATCAATTTCTTAAAGAAACTCAAAAAGATTTATCATAAAATGTCATTTATTGTGTTGAAGTTGGTCTCGATTATCCTAGTTCGTTACATGATCTACATAACGACTCTCCGTTTTGTGCAGAGTCAATGATGATCGATTATAGTTTATTATCGCCTGAACAACAGGCAATGACAACAGCAGAAAATTCGATTATTAATAAGCTAGTTCCAAATTTGTTAAATAAAAGAAATTACGTGATACATTACAAAATTTTAAAACAAGCAGTAGATGCTGGACTAATTCTGAGAAACGTTCATCGCGTGTTAAAATTTAATCAATCACGGTGGATGGCAGATTATATTGATTTAAATATCAAACGTTGTGCTATTGCTAAGACCGAATTTGAGAAAAACTTTTTGAAGTTAATGAACAATTCCGTGTTCGGTAAGACGATGGAAAATATCAGAAAGCGAGTCAATATTGAAATTATAAATGATGTAAATCGCAGAAATAAATTAGTCAACGACGGTTTTGTCAGTATGAAAATATTTAATAAAAATCTTGTTGCAATGCAACGACGAAAGACAAATTAAAAGTTAAATAAACCAATTTATGTTGGTGCAGCTGTACTTGATATATCAAAATGGCTAATGTACGACTTTCACTATAATTTTACCAAAAAGCAGTGGCCAGATTCGGAGTTGCTATTTACTGATACGGATTCACTTGTTTATAACATCAAATGTGAGGATGTTTATCAAGATATTTATAACAATAAAAATTTATTTGATTTATCGGATTATCCAAAAAGTAGTGGATTCCATGATGATGCAAATAAAAAAGTCATCGGCAAGATGAAAGATGAATTTATGTTTGCGTCAGTTAGGGAATTTGTTGGACTAAGAAGTAAAATGTACGCCGCAAGTTTAGATGACAATAAACTAACAAAGAAAGCAAAAGGTATTCCTCGCGTATATGCAAAAAAGTGTATGAAATTTGATGATTTTAAAGCCGCGCTAAACACCTGCACTAATTTTATTACAACAAATGTTATCAGAAGAAATGATCCCAAACTTGAAACAGATACAATTATAAAACGTGGACTTAGTAATTTTGATGATAAGAGATATTGCGAGGACAGAATTAATACGTTAGCTATTGGACACTACTCAAATCAACATCTTTAATTAGTTTTGTCTAAACTTTATAAATAATTTTCGAAAATTCAACATAGCCGATGGACTTCGTAGCAAAATTAAAAATTAATGCTTAATGGCCAGCAATTATCAGTTGAATTTAATGATGAAATTTCAGATATTTGTTTTAGTAAATTTGATAGAATAAAACTCTTGCTTATCAAATCAGATAACAGCAAATATTTTGATTATTTTGAAAAGTTGAGAGATGAGCTTACGCTGAAATACGACAATCTTCAGTCAAGAAAAATACACAAAAATAAATATTGACCTGAACCGGTGGAAGGTTTTTGCAAAAGGTGGTAAGTATATTCGCACCAAGATGGCAATGAAAGAGTTATTTGAATGTCATCGAAATGTAAGCGGAAAAATTAAATTTTATTTGTTTAAACACGATAATGAATTATTTATGATATCTACTGTCGATATAGTAATAATAGGTGAGGAAGTTCTTTAAAATAGAAATAACTGTCTGTCTTCCTTGCCTTTTAAAGGAAATAACTCTGTCTATCTTCCTTGTATTTTGAAGGGAGATAACTCTGATAGGTTGTCTCCCTTGCATTTTATTATAAATAGTTATATTTTTATCTAATGATAGATAATAGTTTTGGTTGTTTTTTTAAAGAAACATTACGTTTGCTTTTTATGATTTTGTCAAGTTTCTTGCTTCTTTCAGATTTTGTCAGAGAAAACTTTATAATAATTTCTGAAACGTATATTTGTAAGTAGAGTCCGTAGCGGAAGTATTAGAGTGTTGAATTCTCGTACTCGAGGTATTTAGTTCAATTCCCGTGACCGACACATTGTCGACGGTGGGCGTTAGGATGCCAATTTTTTTAATAATAGTGGGGGGCTCCAGCCCCAAGGGATTTCATGTACACTTCCTCACCACGTCAAACACGTGACGGGTTTTGTTTTTCACTCACCCCGGGGTTTGATATGGGGGGGGGGGAGTGTACATGAAATTGAAAAACCTAGATAACTCTCTGAATTTTTAAAATTTCGTTTCGTTTCGTACATTTAGGAATTCGCCGGGGAGTGTGTGTCTACGAAAATTGGAGCCCCTCAAAAATAAACAGTAGGGTGATGTGAGCTCTTTAACCGTGTGACCTCACTGAAGGGTACCCCACAGAAGGACATTCAGAAAGAATGTCGCCAGAAGAAACATTCTCTGTGAAAGAAAGGCCTTAACAAAGAAAAGAGTTTCCCATGAAAAAGAGTGCCGCTATCAATGATTTAAATTTACCCCGACAAAACATATTTTGTGAAAGTCATTTTTGAGCTGATAAAAAGTTAGCATAGAAGCGGGAAGGAAGGGGATCTCTGAGATAGAAACCTCATTTACTTTTACTACTAAATACGCTCCATCATTCATTATTGTGTTAGATAGCATACTTGTGGGTAAAATGTATGAGAAGTTCTTGCATGTTAAAGTATGATATATATATATGTATATGTGATGCTTGGTTAGTTGGTTAGTTTTGTTCTTCCTTTTGTACCACAATAACATAACAATAATCAGCAATGCATTAATATTATCATTATTATTATTATTATTATTATTATTATTATTATTATTATTATTATTATTGATATATTATTATTATTATTATTATTATTATTATTATTATTATTATTATTATTATTATTGTTGTTGTTGTTGTTGTTGTTGTTGTTGTTGTTGTTGTTGTTGTCGTTGTTGTTGTTGTTGTTATTATTATTATTCTCAAAATTTGTTTCCAAACTTTGTTTTGTATACTTCCTTTGCCACTAGTATTATACACCTAGACCCACAGAGAAAATATATGTTGCTTGCTGAATATCTGGATACACCAAGTCTATAATTACTTTTTCTTTTCAATAAAATTCTTCAATTTTACTATCTATGGAGGGTAGTAAACAATCACACCCAAAGTTCATTCGGGGTCTGCATTTCATCACGGTTTAAAAGACCAAACTTGTCATAAAGTGAATAAAGTATTTATTTCTACACCTCTCAAAGTCTGAGTCTTAAGTGTTTAACTTTTAAGTGTTTAACTTTTAACACCACTAGTTATTAATGTACCACGCCCGCATGACAATCTGCTCTGAAGAAACCCAAGTTTCGCCCAAATTCGTGCCCTTCTCTTTTCATTATGAAATTTAAATAACATTAACGAAAGAATAATAAAAATAATTGCCATGATGATAATAGTAATTACCAGAATGAATAGCCCAAGCGCTACTCAGCCTCATTATGCCCTGTGTCCTTTTTAGGGCCCTCGTTCACGTTCTCGTCTCGTTCGAGCTTAAATTGGTACTGTCTAATCTCAGCGAGCAGAATTTTCTTAAGATTCATTACGTTCGCCATCTTCTAGGAGTTCACCTTCCTCACACGGCGAAAATGAGCATCACAAATTTGCCGTAAATTCGCTTGAATCATCACTAAATTCAGCCTTCATCACCACATACGCTAAACTTGAGGGACTTCCCCGACAGTACGTCACTTCCTATTATCACCGGAAGTATGCACACATTTCCAGAGCGTTTTCCGTGAAACATCGATAAATGCACACATTATCTTCATTTTCTTCTCTGTGAGTTAAAATGTGCATTTTTAATGCACATTTCTGAGTTATTTAGCGAAAAAGGAATATTCTGATATATAGTGTGTATTCCACTGTAGTAGATCTTTCAATCCATATTTCTCGATAGTGCATTCACTGTCGTTTTCTGTCTTGTGCGGTTTACTGAAATAATATTTTGCCTGTAAAAAAGGAGATTTTTTTTAAACGCCCTATTTCATATTTACTCGGAAATTACTATCTTCCTTGCATGTCATATCCATCTTGATTAACATGTATCCGTGTTTGTATTTTGGGTTGGGTTTTTTTGCCTTTGTACATGCAACTGGCATGCCATCCCATGTCATTTTATTTGAATAGATACCTATTTGTACTTGCATTTTATGTTTCTACTGTTATATTTGAACAATTTAGGTAGGAAATACAAGTCAAATTTTGTCTAATACGATGTTCTTATCATTATTTCCATGTATCAATCTTGCAGTTGTAATGCCTCTTGTAAAAGAAAACCCTTTTTATTGTCAAAATTCCCTTATGCTTCGTGTCATCTTGGATAGATTTATTGACATTTATCCAAATTGTTTTCAGCACGAGCCTTCTGTTTACGGACAGTACTTCATTTCTCTTTCACGCTCTTTCAGTACTTCTTGAGTCGTTTACATTTATCACTTTGACATAGGAGTATGGGATGCAAGACTATAAAGTTGCCATATAAAACTGTCAGTTTTGCTTTTTACTGTGAATGCTTTCTCGTGATTTAAAAAGTAAAACTTTTAATAAAAATTTCTGCAAGTTCTTGAAAGTTAACTAACCGAATTATTGAATACCCTTGCCTGAATGGAAGCCTTTAAGTTATCCGCTGTCTCTTCTAAGAGATAAGCCAGTATGATCTGACATTTACATTATAGAAAATGATCGGTAAAAATACCACATCGATTGCAGAACGTTTACCAAAATAATGCTTGATTACTCGTCATCTGCAATTTCTTACGTTCCTCATCTGGTTTTAAGTGATACCTTCAGTTGTGGAAAAGAGGGCAGGACTCAACTAAAATGCAATTACTTAATTCCACGAAAATTATAAGGAGATCTGAACGACAAATCATAGCGGTGAACATATCCCACACGAAATATAGTTACCATTTATCTTGAACTTTTTATGCCACAACCGTTTATTTTTCGCTGATTACAAGTCGGTGACAAAAATGGACACGTTTATTACATGTCTACTTTTGATTATTTGTTAATGGCAAAATATACGAATAGTTATATGCTAGTTCAAGGCGTCAAAACTGTATTAAAAAGAGCTTTGAAACAAATTAATTTTGCCTAGAATATGCGTTCAAAATTTTTTTATTTTACTTAAGATAAATTATAATCAAATTAATCATATTGCCTGTCAGATTAGTAATTCTAAATGATGTAACAATCTTACTCACATCACTGTTTTTATTTGGAATACGAATATTTAGATATTCGTTTCTATTTTTAGAGCATCGCACTCTATTTATCTGAATTTACAACAACAGAAAAATCATATTTAATGAATAGTTTACAACATCTCCAAGTTTTAAAAATCTTACCGTGGAGCAAACTTAAAAACCCCAGTACACATAACATTTGATAGTTCTTGTTCGTATGTCCAGCTTCCACAGTCTATACATTCTCTAAACTGACTTAATTAAATAGCTGTTGTCATAGCGACGCTTAAAATTACACTTTCATGATACCGTATAATATTTTAGATATGTATCAAGTTTTACAAAGCATCAAAATGGTCAGAAAGACATTTGTATCATAATCATACGCAGTATGATATCAAATTGTGTTAAGTAACATTATTCTCTCGTCTAATTTGCAGTCTCCTAACGCAGTGAAAGACAAAAACCAGAGTCAGTCTTGGAATCAATTACCTATAGAGTACCAATATCAAAGATGGCGCCCTTGTTGGATTTGTCTCCAATAAATGACAAGTCACATAACAGTAAATGTCTGACAAGTGTGACAAACTACCTACGATAATATAATATGGTTAAAGCCTTGTTTTGTTTTCGTTTACTAAGCTTTTCCAAACTTCCAATAACGTAATATACATACTTGATGGGACGTACCTAAATAACGTAATATACAAACTTGATGGGATGTACCTACAAACTGCTAGTAACTTAATATACATACTTGATCGCACGTACTTACAAGCTGCCAGTAACATAATATACATGCTTGATGGGACGTACCTACAAACTCCTAGTAACGTAATTTCTCACCCATGCGACAGAGAAATCTAGCTGTTTTGCTAACCTTACTTTTCTTATCTCAGTCTAGTCATCTCAGACCAGTCGTCTCAGTCGAGGTGTCCAAAACTACTTTTAAAAAAAGAAACCCTTGTTGTCTTCTGCTGTGCCTGACGTAGTTGTTCTGAAGTCAAACAACAACAACAAATATATAAAAAAACATAGTAACTTAAGGTCAATCCATCTTTAAGAACACACCATACAAAAACATTTCGAGAGAGAAAAAGACACTCACGCACACGATGTCTAGCTTTTTGGTATTATGCTAGTTCGTTCCACACAGTATGGTCAATTTTATCCTATATGCAGGCCTAGCTCAGTACATTTTCAGGTCAGCGTCATTAAATGTAGCTAAAGCTATCTAACTGGTTTTAAACACTACGTGTGGAACAAATTATATAATGTTAGCTACATTTAATGACGCTGACCTGAAAATTGACTGTGCTACAGATAAGATAAAATTCTCAGTGCTGTGTGAAATGAACTATGACAGAAAACACTGATATATGCACATAGACTATAGACCTATACACTTCATAGCCTCCCAACTCTCTTACAACTACAGAAAACTTAGTAACAGCCAGAAATGTATTATGCCAAACATGCTTTATTCGAATTTTGTTAAGCATCTCCATTGTGCCCCAGCTGAATCAAAAATATACCTACAATATTTAATGACAAATAATGTACTTACCAGCCGGAAGGAATTATTTATCCGTCAACACATTAATCCATAAGCAAATTTCACTGTAGGACTTGCCATATTTCCAAGACAGAAAAATAAATTTTCAAAGAATCCGTGAACTTGAAAGTTTAGCACATGGTTATCCGCTAGGGTCCGTATTTGGAGGGTCTTTTATACACGGAGGTAATTTTACAATCAATATTAAGGAGAACACAAGTATGTCACAAACAGTTTCACGTCCTCCAAAGAAAAGGAGAATTATATACGATAGTGACACATATCTATAATTACCTATGAATAATCTAATGCAACATGTTACTTTTCGTTACAGATTGTACTAAGTATAACTACAGTAGAGCTGAGTACCCAGTATCGTTTCATTATTTACAATATAACTCTTCAAAATTGGAACTGATAAAAATGAAACAGTTTCTTGTAATAAATATTAATTACTTATTGTTAATTTCATATAACATCCATATATTAAATGTTATAATACCTCATTACTATGCGAAGTTTTATGTTGTTATTTTTCTTTGCTCACGCGTATAAACTGTGTACTTCGGATGCAACGGTCAAACCTCAGCCCCCATTAACATATTTGTATTAATGAGCCGCATGTAAACATTTGGACGTGAACTATATTACACTAGTGAAGAGTTCCTTTTACTTTAAAGGAAAATATTGGGTGAGAAAATAATCTACGTTGGGGTTTGGATCGAGACAAGGAAATCCCAGTTAAGGGGTTATATTATTTGTCTCCCCACGATGCTTGCCGAGTGGGGAGACATATAATGTAACCCCGCGACTGGGATTTCCTTGTCTCGGTCCAAACCCCAACATAGATTATATATATACATGCTTGATGGGACGTACCTACAAACTGCCAACAACGTAATATACATACTTGATGGGACGTACCTACAAACTGCCAGTAACGTAATATACATTCTTGATGGAAAGTACCTACAAACTGCCAGTAACGTAATATACATGCTTGATGGGACGTACCTACAAACTGCCAATAACGTAATATACATACTTGATGGGACGTACCTACAAACTGCTAGTAACGTAATATACATACTTGATGGGACGTACCTACAAGCTGCCAGTAACGTAAAATACATTCTTGATGGGACGTACCTACAAACTGCCAGTAACGTAATATACATACTTGATGGGACGTACCTACAAACTGCCAATAACGTAATGTACATACTTGATGGGACGTGTTTTTATTTTTTGAATTAAACTCATTCAGTTTATCTTTCTTCAGTTCATGCTAAAAAGTTATGCAAATTTCTTAAAGAATAGAAGAATTCTCTAATTTTCTTATTCCTTTCACAATTTTAATGTTCACATTGACTAAGCTTTTCTTTCTCTCATACATTCCATTGTAAAAGGTCGCTAGTTCGCTTGAAACAGACTTTAAAGTGATGTGACTTGTAATTGGAAGGCATTTTTACATTGCTTTTTGCAATCATAACTCTATTCAACATTGTTGGAATATAACACTTGGAACGAGAAAACAAAAGAAAACATCCTTTAGACTTGCGATGCATACAGGATTCTCGTACTCAGTCAAAAAATAAATTCAGAGCAACATCTGTTAGTAATCAATGACCTTTAAAACAAGGTAAAATAATTTTGAATAAAACAAGGTAAAATAATTTTGACAAGGTGAACGATAAATTACTGAATGAAGCATTATATCAAGCTATACTCATAGTTTCAAAAACATATAATGTGTTTCCCAGTAAAAGGATTTTTTTGATTGAATGGGGAGAGAAATTGTCAGCGGAAACTTTTCTCAAAATAGCTGCTTAATTGATCCAGCGGATTTTATTTGGACAAAGAAATGTCTCTTGAAAATATTTAAATGTAGTTTTAGCCCTAAACTGTGTGGTGCTGCAGTGTAAGAGCGGATGTTGAAGACAAATGTTCTTTCCTGATTGAAGAGCTGGATACGCCATCACCGGAAATATACGAGAGTCGCAATAGTTGTTAGAACAGCGTTTATCCTTTCAGGAAGAGAGCTTACTAGCAGTGAAACTTAATTAGGTGTATTAGTGGTTCGATTCACTCAGTTGTAAGAAGATTTGCATTGGGGTTTAGACCGTTGGAAACTAATAGTTCCTGATTTCATTTAAGTATCTCATTCTGTGTTTTGCTCTAAGTTATCTTCACGGTCTTACTCAGCATGAATGCCTCATTACATCTATTCATCGGTTTGAAGAGGTCACTAAAATTTTCCTTTACTTCCAGTTTAGACCATTTCTATACTTCAGAAAGCTTTAGAACATGTATCTCGTTATTAAAACCCTTTTTAAGTAAATGACTATGAGAGAAAATACTATTTGCATCTTTATATTGTTCTTATCGTTGGTATTTCTTATCTATTCATTTACCTCCGTTGATTTTGTTTTTATACATATTGAGTGTCATTGTTATCTACATCGCACTAATAAAATCGTACCGATCACCTCGGCATTTCTTCAGCTGTGACCAATATCAAGGTTCCCATCTATTGCTTGGCACTAGCGATTGAACAAGATTAAATAGCACAGGTTAGAATATGGGAGCATTAACTGTAAGCATCCTATACGGTAAATTGAAATCTCGAGAATAAATTGTAACTTTGAACTTTGAGCTCAAAAAGAATTGCGTCATGGATTTTGCTCAAAGTTAGCTCATTTTTATATTTAAAAAGATAATTATCTTACATTCGCAGTGTTGGTCTCTTAATAATTATTTTCTTTGGTAAATACGATTGGGCAGGGTTTACTACTAAATAGTGGAACTAGACATGGCTTACTAAATAGGGAAACAATTAATAGCATGACAAATAAGAATTTACGGAATAGAGTTCATTGATGTTTCTCTCTCTATCTGGTTCGCAAACCAATTAACATAAAACTTTAATCTGAAACTTAATATCTGTGCCGCCACTGTCATAAATGTGTCATGTGTAAGGCAGTAGAGGATCTATGTTTTGATTTAATTTAGAGCACTCTAACAATAAATATAATGTTACCTGAGCAATGCTATGCAAACACTGTTTGTAAAAATTGCTTACAAAATTAGTCCTTCTAGTGTCAAGGACAAATGTGGAATTCCCAAAGAGCTCCACCTTTCCATTTCACTGCCACGTTCAAATTGGGCTTACGCCCTATCTATACCTCAGTAATAGAAAGAAACAAAACCAACAAGTTTTGTAAAACTTAACCAATAATTTAATTATCAAAGTTATAAATGAAAACGTGAGAGTATTATGAAATGAACCCAATTAATCCTGACAAAGTTCTATTAAAGTCCAAAGGAATGAAAAGTTCCGTATACATTTCAAGACCGGAAATGTACTGGTCCGCCAAGAATCGTGACTTTGTAGATTGCATCTTCCAGAACTCCTTTGAATAATTCACAACAGTTCCAGAATAATATTATAATCCAAATAATGAGCACTTTCTATTTCCACTGAACAGTCCAACCAAATGTTTTTCTTCTGGCATAATATCTAAGTATAACAGACTTACAACAGGAACACAGATACGAATGACTCCTAAATAGAAATGAATCTGATTGGTCATTTCTCTATATTATATATATCTTCTACTACGACTATATTTCATCTATTTATAGATCGTATGTAATTTTACGCTCTTAAGAGACTCCGGACACATAGGCAAACTCTAATTAAAGATATTATGTACAATTTGCAGCCATGATTAAAAATTACAAAACTTAGGTACCAGGATTTAAAATAAATATAGATATACATAACATTTACATAATGTTGATTTTTTTTCTCTCTGATAATTAGTGTTTGAATGTATATATTGTGTACTGATTTCTGCGCAAGTATTTTAATGCGCGAGTAATTAAATACATACGTGTTTGAAAATGTTCCTGAAAACATTTAGTTTTATTTTTTAACTGTCTTTTACAAAAAAGAGTACTTGTTTACTTCGGAACAAAATAAGTCAAATGTTTCACATCTGTTGGCCACATCTCATGCCTACCTTTCGTTTTAAAGGGATGTTTTGGTTCTAATGTTGTTTAGGCTATTGACAAGCCTCAAGACATATTCTTTACATTTAGCGTAATGTTTTATGACCTTTGTTACGTGTAGGCTTGTACAATAATAACAAGAGAAAAGAGTGAAGACAACAAGCTTTGTATATTTTAACAAAATAATTTATTTCCCTAGAAAACAATGTAAAAATTGGAAAATAGGACTTACGGTTTGTGAATATAATCCAAACTTTAATCATAAGAATGAAAAATACAAGTCCTATCACTAAATAGTTCTATTAGAATCCAGGTTCGGATCTCGACGACGTTCTAATATGGAAGGCGATGACGTCAGATGTGGTCCTTGTACAAATAGCAACAATTCCTCAATTGAATCACAGTTGATGTTTCCGAATAATTCCAGAATACATTTCCACTGAATTTCTTTCACCCAGAATTTATAAAACAGTACACTCGTTTGGTTTTCTAGAGAATAAATTATTAAATTCCAAAAACAAATGAACTTCAAAAAACAATCTGGCTCGAGCCCTCAAGGTTTTTAAAATACAACTGACTGACGAGCGCTCAGGAAGAGTATTATATCCACCCGAATTATCATCCCGTTCTCGCGAGATAGATTACGTGGTCTCTTAACACTCGAACAATGCAATAGCAAAAATGCAATTTGTCACGTAGGAAGCACCCCTATGTACTTTAACTCTGAAATAAATTTAAAAATAAAACATTGTTTATTCAGACTAAACGAAATGACCAGTCGTTTTCGCGTAGCGCTTACACTACCACGGATGAAGGTAAACTAAAAATATTGCTAATGTAGCACGTTTTATGTCTTAGATAAACAGAATTACTGAAAAAGAATTTCGAATCCCGTGAAAATAATCATTACAATAAAATGTAATGAAACAAAAATAAAACTAAAAAGAATTTTAAAACTAACACACAAGAAATTTTATTTACATATACGTAACACTTTGATTAAAGTTTTTCCTAGAATCGACATGAAATACTTTCACATATTGTTTATTTGGTGTTTTGGATGAAGATACCTATAAGAAGCGAGAAGCACAGAAAACGTAACTATTCGCACAAGTGTGCAACAGTGGCAAATATAGAATGGAGGACATGTATACTTGCATCCTTCTCAGGCGCCATGAATTATATTAGACAAGCCATTTCCAGAAAACATTGGATATTTGTTTCTAAACCTTGACATAAAAAGTGTACATTGTACCGGGAAGGAGTATGATAAATAGCCAAATAGTCTATATGCGACTCAGTTCCATTATTGGCAAATACTACTTACGAATGCCTTTATCATCGACTTTGTAGCGTACGTTTTCGGGATGTAAGATTGGTCCAGGTGGTACGAGGGTTGGTGCGTGCAGGCAAGGCGATGGATGCCGTAACCGCAGACCTCAGTTCTGATCTCAGTACATTTCGAATGAAATAATTCCCTAATCCGCGCGATGATATTCTTTCTCCATATTAAACAATTCACTTTATATTTTTATCAGTTTTTTATTTCAAATTGATTGTTTCTTCATCATACTAAGGAACTCAGGATTTTGTTAGATATGTACACATACAGACAGACAAATTTAAATAATAAACTATATACATGCATAACAAAAGAGAGAATTACAATGGACACACATATGGACGAACAGCCAATAATCCGTATATGTGTTGAATTATGAGGAATGTCAGTTCATAGACAAATTTATAAATGACAAACATGGTGTGTGGATCATAGGTAACATGTATAAAGATCACCATGTCTGAAACCTTTACTTATCTGATGTATGTATTTTTATTCTATAGGATATTTGGTGTACTTATGTACACAAACTATCCTACCCCAGCCCCCAAACATGTTCTACGTATGAAAATGTCCATTTAACTGCTAGATAGACTCTTGCAAGCAGTGTTTGAATGGAGAAGAAATGGCACATGAATCATACTTTCTCACGGCACGACAAGATTTATATAAGTCCTTAATACTTTCTTGTGAATAAACAGTTTTCAACACTGATACAAGTATGTTTGAAAGTTATTTCATTCAGATTGTAGGCGCCTGTTTAAGTCTAATCACATGGCCAATTTTTATTCATTATTAAACGGCAATAAAGATTACAGTTACCTATTAGAAACTTTGAATCGCTTCTAACGCACAGAAATTAAACTAATGAAAACGCACACACAAACAGAACCTTATTTCAAAGGAAAGACGTACATATATTTATTGACGTGATTAAATTCAATCTTCGTGTGAGGCCTACATTGATCATCAAAATGATATATTAATCATGACAGAGCAAAGTGTTTTGATTTGAAGTGCATTGAAATGTGATAAAACGGATGTTCCTTCAATTTTCTCATTAAAACCAAGGCATTCGCTATAATAGACTTTGCATTAAATACAGTTTACTAATAATTACTATTATCGTTAGCTCTTGAAGAAAATTAATGCGTTAAGGGCTCTTTTAAAAAGTAATTTGTTTACCATCGATGTTATGAAAAATTACGATTTTATACACAAATTCTCTTTTTCTTACTTAAATTAACTCCGGTATTTTTTATGTCTGATTGTATACTACTTACGTGGAAATACACTATGTTGAACCCTCAGTTTGTGAAGAAGTTGCCATTCATAGAAAATTATCCAAAGCGTGTTCAAAATTATATACATACAAAAGAATAATATAATTTTAGAAAATCGTATATTTAAATATCTATGACATAAGTTATGTTAGGGACCAATAATGTTTCCTTTTTCAAAACTGTTTGATCCATAGAAAGCCATGAGGATAGCAAATTTTAGTACATACTTTTAAACTCAATTGACGATCAAAAACAGCAATCAAACTGACAAGTCTTTGCTAAAAAAATTAGTTCTTCGCAAATTCTCTTGTTCAGTAATTCTGTTTCTGCCATGTTTGGTAAGGCAAGGTTTAATTCACCCTGAAGTCCTTCGGGATCCATATATTTTTATGTTTTTTCTTAATTACAGTTTGCGTCACATGTTTTGTCAACAGACAGTTATGGCCAGATATCTCATCTGAGCGTTCTGTGGTGTAAGTTTCCTTGCAATGTGCCTTCCGGTGCCTTGTGAAATATTAACTTCCGCTAATTAGATTATCAAGAGCTGTATATTAAGTTTTCCCACCTTTCTATGGACATTGATTATAATTTGATTATGACACTGAGGAATCCGTGTTACTTCGGCATTGTTCAATTGAATTTTCCAGAATTTATAAACTGTTTTGCAATTACTTTTGGGAATATCACACCCGAAATATTGGTCTACAATGCAGGATTTATATAGATGGTGCTCACCGAGCGTCTGGCTTGTCAGGCTTAATCCAATTGTCTTTGTTCTATTGATGAAATTCGGACAATTGAAGAAATCTAATGAAGTTTCTTCAGTAGCCCACAGAGACTGCTTGACAGATTGAATTCCACATGGCTTAGAAACAATTTCAGTCTGGAAGACAATTTTAAAGTCAAACGTGAAAACTAAAATTTTGTCTGTGAAACAAATACGTGCATTAAAAATTGCAAGAAACGTCTGTGAAAGTGTAAGTAGGAATTTTTTCTGTCTTATATTTCGTTTGGACACAAACATAACTGCAAACCATACAGCCTCAAACTCAGATATGTCAAGTTCAACTTTTACCCTTTCGCCATCTATTCTCTTGATCGGGTCTTGAATTTCTCCACTTCATACTCCTACTGGCCGGGGAGAGATGCTGTGGGAACGCGTGGGAACAGCGTTCCCTTTCTTTTTTCGCGTTGCCTCGGGAGTTTTTTTTGCGCCCTCCATTGTCTTCCCCCCCCACCCCACCCCAGCATCTGAGTAAGATACTTTCCCTTGCCTTTTGATTGCGTTCTCTTCATTTAGCACTACACCACTGGGGTTCGTCAGTACAGGGGCGCTCTACAGATATTATGAACTTCTGAGAGAGTGACGGGTGTAAGGGTGAAGTTGTTTAAATGTACAACATGTTCATTGGAGAGAATATTGGCATGTTTCTTTCATGTACCGTGACTGAAATTTCTTTGGGTATTGTACTCGTGAAAACTGTACATGTTCTAAGTACACGGCTAACCAAAATGACTCCTCCCATGTGCTCAAAAATACAAGCCTTAATAACTCTCAAGTACTCTATCTTTAGTAATTATTAAAATAGGGAAAACGGATTTTTTTTCTGACAATACCAGCTCCTGAAAGTACTATGAATGAAATAACAAATATATAAAATGGAAAAAGATGGGCTCTTTTTTGTTACAATTAATCTCTGACGTCCAGGAAGTGAAAATGTCCAAGCAAGCAGTTTTTTTAAAGGTGCACATGAAGTAAAGCCAAGCTGTATACTCTATAACCCATACTACACTAATCAATCATACACCCAAAAAGGGGAATTAAAAGTTCGTTTAACAAGACCTGCATTGGCTTCTTTAAATAGCCAGTATAACCAGTGAGGAAAACCGGGGAAATTCTTTTATTTAAACATCTTACAGTATGCAAAATAGGGAACTGAAGAGCGCCACCTACAGATTAACTTGGCTCTCCCTCCGTATTATTGTACCACTTGTCATCAGAAGTCACAAATGAAATTCACAATTTGACCATTACCTTTTTAGCAAGAGCTTGCGTGGGCATGTTTGTAAGATTATTTTTTTTATGACAAACGTGAAGCAGAAGGCAATATGGTTCAGAACTTGTCAACACTGCAGCACTGGATGGATAAAAAATGCCAAAACACTTTTACTTCATAACAATGCACGAATAAATGTTATATTTTATCAGGATATTGAAATGGTTTAGGAAAAGAAGATGCGACACAATTTGTAAGTATTTCATTTTGTTTAGTCGGTATTTACTAACTTAAGTTAACCTTCTTCTATAAGATCAATACAATGCTTGCACTGACATGAAAACTCTAAGCTTTGAAGTGTAGTTAGTAAGATCCGATTTCTGGGATAGCTATAAGTTCGATCATTTACATGTTATTTTACATTCATGCCCTGGCTTCAACTACATGAGTGTCAAAATGTCACCAGATCGTTAAAGTAGCAAATTCGATATCATACTAAATCGTGATAGATTACACATTTTGTGTTCTTTTATTTATGTATGTGCTTGCTTCCTTGCTTGTTAGGCTAGTGATATA
>JAECUM010040865.1:0-10650 GCA_016617855.1 Megalonaias nervosa
TGTGTGTGTGTGTGTGTGTGTGTGTGTGTGTGTGTGTGTGTGTGTGTGTTGAGTCGTTATTTTAATTTCTCTCGTCATAATTATTCTGTGATAATACTCTTAAAAATAAAGCTTTTGATCAGACTTTAATTTGGAGGAAGACGGATTACCCGATGATGATCACGTGCACAACTGATCCAACCTTATCACTCCATAACAGTAACTCAACAGGGAAGAGTGTAACGTGCCGGAAAAGGAAAACTATATTACAAAATAGTGCACTCGTATTACTCTGCTTACCTAACCTCAACAATGTCATTTTTTGTCGCTTTGATACACTAGGCAATTGCCTTTTCTTCCCGGCAGCATTTTTTAAAATTACAATTGTTAAAGCTACGTTAAAAACAAACTAAAAAAACCCCACAAAGATATGTTCCCGACGTGTATTGCACATCTGCTTTAATGTTTATACGCGGCATATATCCGTGCAGTGCAACGCGAGTAATGATAATTGGAACCTGCCATCGATGTGGGTTTTGTGTCTCTGAAACTTTCGTTTTTTTTTCTGACTATCTACTTACAGTGTTTAATAGTTTGCTTTTACTAAGTGTTGCTAACTTTGAATAAACCAGTAGTCACGTTTTAAACACTTTTTCTCGTCTGTCGAGATATTTATTTTTCAAATCTAATGAACGTTTGTCAACCAGATCTAGTGTTCATAGTGTCATCATACATTCGTGTAATGTCAAAACTGGCCATCGAGCACTTCTAATGGAGTACACCATGTTGGTTAATTCTAGAAGCGTGTTTTAACCCAGGCGTGTCCGGAAACCTAACAAAACGAAATCTCCGCGGTAAAGCTTTCTGCCATTTCCTGCGGAGACCGACACAAGCCTCTTAGAGCAGTCCGAGTTCGTTTCACGGTGATTTGCCGTAAATTGCTCATTTACCCATTGTCATTACGAAGGAAATTGATAGAAGATATCAGGAGACAGTTTGATGTCCCTATAATATTAGCACGGGGATGACAACTTCATTTGCTTCATTTCCAATTACTTTCCGCTTGTCAGTCAATCGCATTACTTAATAGCTGGCGAGCCTATGGGAATAGACTCCGCAGTCAAATCTAATGTCTGACATTAAGCAAGATTTTACTGCAAATATACTAATAGGAAAAAGTTAAAGGGGATTTTACTGTCGGGAATTAATCTGATTTACACGCCGGCAGTTTGCGTGTAATGTGAAGATTACTTTTGCTGCTGCTGTTTAAGATCCGTATAGTTAAAAATACTGATTACTATACGCCCGACTCGAAACGAAATTGCCTGAATAACAACAATTGATCTGCTGCCATGACAAACACGAGATTTACCATATATACTCACTGATAAGTCAAGTATAACTGCAAACAACATAGACTCTAACCTGCCGTCGCCTAATGCGCAGGCAAACCAGGGTTTTATGTTGTCTGTTCTACTGATTACTCCTAACAAACTGCACAATGCGCCGGCAGATATGGGTCGGTGTAGTTCGCATATACTGTTATCTTATAAGCGAGTGAAGACGGCATATTCTTTTATTGTTGAGCAGAATATATTTATATTATGTTGCCAACATCGGCAACAAGTAATTAATTGGATAAATTCAGACTCTGTACTTTGTAAGCCAGAAAATAAGCTAACTCAAGCAGAATTTTGTTCAACAAATAATTTTAGTTAACATTCACTTGAAGATCTCGATCAAGTTAATTAGTTCACGGTTCATTTTACTCATAAACATTTTGTCTACAAGATATATTTATCAGTTTTCAGTTTAAAAAGGGTTCAGTTCTGTTAGGCATTACAAAAATATCCGGACATTTTTTCGACTGTAATGCAACACTGGGTACATGTGTATAAGGATTAAAGGCACATCAGCACAGTCTTAACTATACGGTTGCCGAGCACGTTCAGGCATCTGAAACAAATCATACAAAACAAAGATAAAAAGCCCCAAACAGCGAAATCCTTAAAATAAAAGAGTCATTTTCATTAATATTGAAATACCACGCTCTTGTAAGATCCGAGCTTTGAGACCATCACGGTTAGGTATAAGGGCAAAAAGATCGCCCTAATTAGTCGCCCCTTTCAGTAGGGCAAGCAGACTGCAAGTTCTGAATGTATTAGTGTGACTATTATATCCATTAAGTACTTCAAACATCCAGATTGCACACACACACGCGCGCGCGCGCGCGCACGCACACACACATATTTCAAAAATGATACATAATGTGGGTTTAATAATCGTCATCTGTTGAAAAGGTTAAAACAATTCTGAGGCCGTTAGAGGTATATAATGGTTGTATCATTTCAAAGGATACAATGACGATTTCATAACAAAAAGATCCGCTTCAGTGACCTATTTCTTTTCATCGTAAGTTAAAGCGTAGCTTCGCACATGGAAAAGGCCAAAAGTCTCTGAACTACGAAAATACCTGACTTTTTGTAGTCTAGACCCCTCCCCATACACCACCACAATCACCACCAATAAAATATCTTCCCTTCGCAACATGTATCACTTTTCTTTTTTGTATGCATTAACGAAAGGGACCTGTTTTAATTTTCACCGGAATAACGTAGCTGGAATTAGTAAACGTGATAAATACCGGTATTAAATGACATTCATAGTAAAGAATTCAGTATCTCGTAATGTGCACCCTGGCATAAAAAAGCTGCTTTGCATAATTTTTAAATAAAATATTTCTCGCCAATCAAATATTTGTTCTCTTCGTTATTAATGCATCCTGGGGCGAAATTTATATCTATAAATCTCAGATCTATTAAATTTTTAATAATATACTTTATGAAGAGCAATTGTATATTTTAATAATAAATTTTGTACGTTATGTATGTATGTATGTGTGCATATATGTAGCGTAAGGTCGGGTGGGTGATGAAAGTTTTGTAAGGGAGCGAAGTGACAGAAACTAAACGCGCCACACGTGTTTGATTCCTGATCGGCATGAATTACGTGTCTCTTTCTTGTTCGACTCTGTCTCTCTGTCTCTCTCTCTCTCTCTCTCTCTCTCTCTCTCAGATCTTTGTATGGGAAGCAGAAATAAATAAAGCCACACTTCGTATCATCTGCACATTAAAATAAGCTTTAAAAGCAGTTTCAGTTCAATATTGATAAAAAGATAAGATCAATAGAAGGACACGTAACAAGGATTACAATATGAACGAGATTGACAAAGTCAGTCAGAATAAGTATTTATATAATATCCATATATTCAAATGTTTCATCAGTGTTGGGGCATCCAAAACTGAACTAATATGTGCGCGTGCGCGCAATCTCTCGTCATAAAGCATTTCCACCGAATTAAACTGTATTGAAAATTCTTCGGTATTTTGTTGGAAAGAGTGGTTAATTAAAAAAATTAACAGCAATTAATCATCAGCGGAAAAGATTACGGTGCAGACCTGATGAAATCAAAGTCCAATTTTATTAACGGTTTATAGAAAGAGGATGAAGGGGTATTACTTATAACGTGGTACTATAATCTGATCTCGTACGCGGTGCGCTGGCTCAGGCTCAGGTGTGATATGGCGTCCAATTTACTCGTCACAAAGAAGTCCGCAACAAAGTGGAGAAGATTGCAAATTGAAATGGGAGTTATTTAATTCTAATGTCAGATAATTCCGTTTTGAATATGTTCAGAAGCAATAAAGATTTAAAAGACATTTAGTAAATATGTACTTTAAATGATGATAACAGTCTGCTTGCTTTTATGTTCATCGGGATTAATGAGCACTTAATATAGCGATATATATTATTTGCACAATTTAATTGTATGAGGAAATATCAGATAAAATTTCGATCGACTCGCACAAAAAAGCGGCGGAAAATAGCAATCAATATTATCCAAGGAAAACAAAAAAAAAAAAAACACCCCGGCATTAGCTTCTTAAGTAAACAATAAAAAAATTAAGAAAATTAAAAGAATATTGGACAGCTATTAGACGATATAGTCCACCCCACCCCCTCGCTTTTAAAAATAATCAAAATACTGTCTATATGGAAAGAGTAAACTTACATTAGAGCAAACGAAGAATTCAGATTAAATTTAAAAAATTATCCATACTTATTCAGCCCCATCCACCCACCCCCGTCTATTTTATGGAATTATTACCTGCCACTTTTCGTGTTATGTCTGTTCAAGTAATTGTGTACTTATGAAATATTGTGAAGGAAAATTCTAAGTTTATAAATGTTGTCTCCGCTATTCTGCCTATACCGTATTGTGCTCGCTTATAAGACGACTCAGACTACAAACTGTACAGACACAGATCTGTCGGTGCATTGTGCAGTTTGTTAGGAGTAATCAGTAAAACAAACAACATAAACCCTGATCTGCAGGCGAATTATGCTACGGCAGAACAGGGTCTTTGTTGTTTGCAGTTTGACTTACAAGCGAGTACAGACTGTATGCATTATCTAGAAATAAAGACATTGTTTATATAGTTACAGCTCTGGTCTTAAAATAAAAAAGAAGAGAAACCAAAAAGTTCGAATAAAATTAAACAAAGAATTTTGTCCCTATATCGCAAAGTGAAAAGTTAAGAATAACTTATAGTATTGAGATTTAAAGCCCAAATAATCCTCAGTGTCCTATCACAAGTCGAGAACAATAGAACGTACCAAATGTATTCCAATCGTCTTGAATGTCATCACAATGATATAATTCAGATTGTCATTGAGTGATTCCTCAATATTCCCAAGGTAGTGTTTAATAAAAAAAATAATCAATGAGCACTTTGTAATTAAAATTAATTAATAAAATAAACGATTCCTTTCAAATTATATCGGAACACAGCTCAAAATTCTGATAATAGATCCCTAAAGACTGATATGAAACAGGAATGAAGACTTTGTTTACCCAAATCCTATATAACTAATTTCATTTGACCTAAGACAAAAATCAATTGTTAGTATAGATCTAAAAAATGACAAAAATCAGTTACGTAAAATCTCTATGCTTGACCGCCAAATTAGCGGACATCTTTCCCAAGGGAGATAGATATGACTAATTTTGAAACGTATCTGTTGGCATTTATTTTTGCTACCCCCAACCTCCCAAAAATAAAACCTGTTATCTTTATTTCTTATAACATTAAAGATTTTGATTCATGGAGACGTTACATTCCCAAAACTAATAATCATTATCTCATTTTATTGTAATAATAGTTATTACAGGTATAACAGGTATAGTACCTGTGTGAGATTCACCATAAGTAATACAATTAATGATTAAAGTTAAATTATACTTTTATTTACTCATTCCCATGGCCGTTATTTTACGTTACGTTACCCGTTTAGTTACTCATACCCGTGGCCGATGTTAACATTGCAATGAAAGCACACTGCGTCAGTTGTGCATATTGTCCATATTTCTAATTGGAACTTATCGAGACCGTCAGCTTTGCATTGTGACGCACGCACAGCAATTTGTTAATTTGTTTCTTTTAGTTAAAACATATAAAATAACGTGCATGTACATGGATTGGAAACAAGTCGATACGAAATTTGCAATTTCCACTTCGCTATGTAATACAACTGAATGATGAATACAGACTAACACAATTAATAGAAAGTAAAGATTAGAAAAAAAAGAAAAAAGATCCTCGAGCGGATGAAGAAGAGTACAAAGAAAGGAAAGAGACACAGTGCTCGCAAGAGAAGCTGAGAAAGATATCCAAATTTTGTGTGCATTTATTTTCTGCCATACATGTTGTAAATGGGTAAGTTAAGCACCTAACAATACGTTGTTTGGCAGATATCATCCTATATTCTAAATGAATAAATAAAGCAAATACTTGCAAAATATATATAAATACCATCCTCGCTAGCCAAGCTTCCGATATGATAACCTTATCTACACCTTGGCGGATCGAACAGATATATTGGTGCTTTGTCCTAGCAATATATATTGAATTACATGAGTTGCCTACCTTAGTATGTAATGCCAACTTACCAATAGCTTGGTGCATTGTACATCGGCCGAATATTGGTGGAGGCGACTGACCTAAAAAGGATAACTTTGGAAGTTTAAGATAGAAAGTATGACTACGTACCAAAGGAAAGCCATTATAGGTTTACGGGAGTGAAAGGTATTTGTGCAAACACGGACCGGCGCTGGAAAAGTGCTTATTTTCAGTCCATTAAAGTTGTGTGCTCCCCTTAGCTCGATCATGTAGGAATAGTGTTCAAATTCGAATAACTAACTTAATTTTGATTGGATGCGGGTTCTTACATAAACTCTAATCAAAGCTTGTCTTAGAAAGGAGAGTGGTTATTTATTTAATTTATTTATTTATTATTTTATTTTCACACCAGAATGATAGTTATTTACCAAGTTCTAAGTTTATATAGGTCTCCTGGCCAATTATTAGAGACGATTGACTTTATCTCCAAACACGTATTTATTAGAAATGAGTGTAAAGGTACCACCAAACTTTAGCAGCTTTAGGACTAGTTTCTTGACAATTTTAGATGTGATTTTAAATTTTAGGTTAGTAGGTCGGAATTATTTGGTCGCCTCAGACAATGAGATCAGAATTCCGTCTAGTGGCTTGTTAATGTTAAAAGATAATTTTTTATGGGTTTTTCGTTTAAGGCAAACTAAAGAGTTGTTTTCAAAACGCATATGGGTTTTTTTTTTTTGTTTTTTTGTTTTTTTTAAAGTACTTACCCATATCTGTCTGACACAATTGTTAACAGTCATCATCTCCGTCAACTTTCGGCCAACCACAACATTTTGAAGTTCTATAAACTTGCTATTTATGCACTGCATGGATTTAAACTCACCGATGAAATGCGTTTTCTTCTAATGATATTTTGTAATAGTTAATCATTACGCTGTCTCTTTTTTAGACTGAGAGTACTTTTACTGCCGACTAAATATTCGACTTGTTCCAGATCCGTACCATTAACTGAGGTTGATTGCGGATGTATTAGATTGGACACTTTAACTAGGCTGCAAACCAACTAGTCACATGTAAACCAACTAGTCACTAGTAAACCAACTAGTCACATGTAAACCAACTAGTCACTAGTAAACCAACTAGTTACTAGTAAACCAACTAGTCACATGTAGACCAACTAGTCACATGTAAACCAACCAGTCACATGTAAACCAACTAGTCAAATACTAAGCATTTATTCAGAGTTGGTTGGTTAATAATTTTTACAAGATATAAAAACATTTAGTAAAATAATGGCGGCGTGATAACTTGATCACTAAAACACGATTATGAACTGCTGTCCGAGGCAGGTCTAAATTAATCGAAAAGGGACCATTGAATTAATTTAGTTTGCTTTATCGACACGAAATATGGTTTGGTAACGTACATTATATGCAATTTCTAAAATACATACATTTTTCCTTTCGATAGCTCTCAGTGACATTTATTTATTTATTTATTTATTTATTTATTTATTTATTTATTTTGGACAGCCATTTTCAAGAATATCGGATATTGTTATCTGGTATGCTACGTCCAAAATAAGACAATTTTCAGAATCCTACGAGTTCTAGTTTGATTTGCAAAAATATTCACTTCTCTGTTAGAAGTTTTATACGCACCCTTCTGCTCTGTATATGCCTTAAATTAAATAAATGTATACAGATCAACAATTACGAAAAATCTAATTAGGTTTCTTGACATACGTGAAAACACGTTAGAAGATTCTCACAACGAAAAGGATAATGTGAGTTGTTCAACTACTTTCTTGTGCGTCTTATTCTGGATTATTTTTCATTCAAGAATTTAAAAAAATAATAATGTTGAAGAATGTAAAATTCTTCCAAGATGAATCAGTGCCAACCTTGTTACAAAAATTGCACCTGCACTGATAAGAAATTAGGGCCAAGTCAAATGATTTCATTTTTAAAGAAGACTAAAATTGCTGTACTCAGCAAAAATCTTCCTTACATTGTCTCATCAAGGTGGATGCATATTTGTAAGGTTGTTGGCACTTATTTATCTTGGAAGAATTTTATTGCAGTAATAGCGCTATAAAGTATCCGTCAATGAAAAATAATCCTTAACATGAAGTTTAAAAAAGTGATTGAACAACATGTGTCCTATTAGTTGTTTGTCCGTACATTGAGATGCGGGTTAAAGTTGTTTGTCCCTACATTGAGATGAGGGGTAAAATGGATTATAAGAAAAACTGGAAACATACTAAAGAACCTATTTGGTTCGACTGAGATAAAGTGATGGTTGATTTGCCCAACGTAAAGGCTTTCTGAATAGGAAGTTCTAATTATACCCAGGCAGTCCCTGATCGCGTATCGGATCAAGCATCTGCAGGTGCGATGTATAAGCTGAACCGTTTACAATCGAGGCCCAGTCCAGTTTCAAGGGCTTTTTTTTTTTTTTTTTTTTTTTTTTTTTTTTTTTTTTTTTTTTTTTTTTTTTTTTTTTTTTTTTTTTTTTTTTTTTTTTTTTTTTTTTTTTGTACATTTTTCTCTGAGATATCTAATATGTGGAAGAAAAGTAAGTTTCGGTTCGAAATTAAGCCCTACAAATTTGCTCTCCTTCATTACAGAAATAAGACAACCGACAAATATAAAACTTTTGGATCATTATGAATGTAATTGGCAGAAATGTATACATTTTAGGTTTGAATTGAAAAGGTTGGAACCCGTCTTCTTCTGATCATTTTTAAACTCTATTAATACATATTAGAAGTTGACACTAACTAGTATGCATACTCTTTGATCTTCAACGAGCAGTCTGTTCCTGGACTGATGTTGAATAGTGCGATCCCTGAAGTAAACCAGGCTCCTGATGGTAGCTTTCAGAAGAGTGCTGCATACCCTAATACTGAAATTTGCTCTTTCAGAAACACTGGTCAGGTAGGCGGCTTCTTAGACCTACGTTGAATAAGCCAGTCCTTATGCCGTACTTCAACGTTGTTCTGCAGGTCGAAAAGCACAACAAATGTATGTTCTTTCTTTATGAATCTTCTCTTAACAAATGCTCCAAGTCTGACAAGATTGTCTGTTTTCATTCTGAATCCCATTCTGCATCAAATACTTGCTTGCTGGATTCGAGATACCAAACAGTTGCTTCTTGGATTCGAGATACCAAACAGTTGCTTGCTTGATTCGAGATACCAAACAGTTGCTTGTTGGATTCGAGATACCAAACAGTTGCTTGTTGGATTCGAGATACCAAACAGTTGCTTCTTGGATTCGAGATACCAAACAGTTGCTTCTTGGATTCGAGATACCAAACAGTTGCTTCTTGGATTCGAGATACCAGATTATCATCCATTCTATGGTTTTGCAAGCATAACGTGTTTATTATATGATATTTGGATGCGTTGGTTTGGTCGTTCCCAGTTTTGGTATCGCCTGTTTCCCAAATTTTATCGAAAATGTTTAGCAGCGTATGTAGAGCTGTGGATGTCATCATGTCCTCCTAAAATGTGACACGGGCTCGATCCAGTTTCTTGTAACACTCTAAAATTGATAGGTCCATTGTAATGTGCGGCATTAGCAGATTTGAAATTTAGAGTAAAGTTCTTTTTCTAGTTCTTTTCAGAGAAAAATTCTCGTTTGAGGAGCTCTTAGAGAATGATTCGGCCACTGTATTTGAGATTTCTGGTACGGTTGTTACCATTTCATCCCATTTCTTTAAATACTTGTTACAGCTTCTTCTACTTTTGCCAGTGATTTTTTTTCATACCATGTTCCATACCGACTTAATAGAAGAGCGACAGTTCAGTCTAGAGATGCAGGCTCTATATGTTTTCTTCATGCTTTCTCTGCCTCTGATATAAATAATGTGTTCTAGTGGGAGGACGTATTTAAATTGGTTGAAATTATTCTCACTTGTTTCGGTGCATTGGTGCATCAAGCATAGAAGTGTTCATTTTGGATTTATTTAACTAAGAAATATTCCCATAAATGTTTCACTACTTTGCACGCGTCTTGAAGAGGAAATTATATCATAATAAAACTAATGTGTGTGTGTGTGTGTGTGTGTGTGTGTGTGTATATATATATATATGTAATATATATATACATTAAAAATAACATGGCATTTAAAGTAAAGCAATTTGATATACCAATACTATTGGTATATCAAATTGTGATCCGCCCGTTGGCGCAATAATACGTATATATAAACATTCTAGCTGCCGTTTGCAGTTGCTTCTGATCAATGATGAATTTCCACACATTAATCATTAGTGACGTATGAAAATAACGATAAAAAGTATTAATGATCCTCGTTTACTAAATGAATTTAATATGGTACACATTTTCATCACAATCCTTTCTGCTTTTTGTCCCCCACCCCACCCCCCGCATAACGGACAAACTACGCAGTAATGTGGAGTGAGAGAGAAAAGGAATTTGGGCTGGATTAAAACCTTGAAATAGAAATTACACCAAGTAACCTATAAGAATGTGGTTCGTCGTAACGATATGTGTGCACTTTCCTTGGGATTTATCTACAGTATTTTTCAATGATACAAAGTTGCAAACCATGTCGACATTATACAGTAAATTCCTCGGTTACGTGGTACACATACTGTGATGAATTTAATGTTTTGTTGTTGTTTCTTAAAAATACTAGTCTATAATGTTCTAAAAATCGATTACTATTAATTAAATATGAA
>JAECUM010040866.1:0-13099 GCA_016617855.1 Megalonaias nervosa
CTAATAAAATAATAATTATATTATTCTTGAATCGCCATAAACAATAATTATATTATTCTGCCAATAAGAAATAAATTATTTTTTTTGTTAATTATTTTTTATGAGATAATAATATCGTCAAACATTTTAAGGTCCGGATTGCATAAGCAATTACATGAGAAATCTCTCAAGTACTAGGCCGGACCTTAAAAAGTTTGACGATATTATTATCTCATAAAAAATAATTAACAAAAAAAATAATTTATTTCTTATTGGCAGAATAATATAATCATTGTTTATGGCGATTCAAGAATAATATATTTATTATTTTATTAGGAAATGTTGCGAATTCACAGTTCATGATAGTTGATAACATGTGCAGAATTACAACATTAATTATTATTTTATTAGGAAATGTGGCGTTTCTACATATCATGATGTAGTGTTGATAACATGTGCAGAATTACAACATTAATTATTATTTTATTAGGAAATGTGGCGTTTCTACATATCATGATGTAGTGTTGATAACATGTGCAGATTCGTCCATTTCATTATATTATTATTATAGAAAATGGACGAATCTGCATCTTGTGATACAATGTCGATTTTGATAATCTGATATGTGAATTTACAACATTAATTATTGTTTGTGTTATTATTATTATTATTTATAAAAGCTAGATCAGCATTTAATCATGTTAACTCGATTGTTATTATTATTATTATTTATTCTGTCATTATATGCCAAAGAAGATTAATGACCTTACTATAACTGATAAAATAAATATTATTATGATGAGAGATGTTGTTAAAGCTGATGAGATCGCTCGTAGATACAGTATTAGTTTAACATGTGTCTATAATATATGGCGAGAAGCAAAATTGATTAATGAAGAAGAAGCCGAATTCGATATCGCGAAGTATAAAAAAAATTATCTAAAAAACAACGCGATGATTTTGAAGAGGAAGAAAGAGTATATAAAATACTCGCGAATGAAGAAGATTCTGTTGAAGAAGAAAGAAGAAGAAAAAAAAAAGACTTATTAAAGAAAAAGATAAGAGAAGAACAGATAGATATTTAAAGAGAATCGACAAGGAAATAAAAAAAGAAATAGCGGTTGAAGATGAACAGCAACGTAGACAAGAAGCTGAACAACGACGCAAGCAAGAAGCTGAACAACGACGCAAGCAAGAAGCTGAACAAAAACTTAAGCAGGAGTATTTACAGAAACACAAGCTGGAGCTACGCAGGCAAGAAGCCGAGCAGAATTAACCATCTTCGCTCGATATCGTTCTATTAGCTAATTTTCTTCGCAAACGATCACGTACTTTATTTCTACGAATCATCATTGTTGCGTCGTTCATAGATTTTTTTGAGAAATCGCTATATACATATTCGTTGGTATTAGCAAATCTGATACCATTATTCGAGACTATCGATCCTTTATTATCGTTTATTATTTTCATCACGGTATCGTATTGTTCGGTACCTGGGAATAATAAAATCTTTTCTTTCATGATTATATAATAACAAGAATTA
Source organism: Megalonaias nervosa (assembly GCA_016617855.1). Lineage (NCBI taxonomy): Eukaryota > Metazoa > Mollusca > Bivalvia > Unionida > Unionidae > Megalonaias > Megalonaias nervosa. The sequence continues at coordinate 1,523 of JAECUM010040866.1, forward strand.
TTTTATGCTTTAATTGTATGATATTAATAATTCTAGAAGCGATGCTTCAAGTGACAACGTCACTAACGATGCTTCTGATACAACATTTATTTTGATAATCTGACGGCGAACACAACATTCATTTATATTATTAGGAAATGTGGTGAATTGCCATAGTGTCGATTTTGATAAGTGGCAATTCATCCATTTCATTATTATTTATTATGGAAAATGGATGAATTGCCACTTATGATATAATATTATTTTTGATAACATGTGCAGCGATAAAATATCATTGAAGTATGATGTCCATCAACCAATACAGATATTTAGTCCATGATCGGCAATCTCGACATAAATGATTTTCTCCGTGCTTGATAAAACTATTATTGCAGTTAACACAGTGCCTGTGCGGAGTTGAATAATCATCGCAGTAAATATTATCGCAATAACCCATCGATGACTGATAATATACTTCAAATTTGAAACAATTATTTGTACTCGAAATCGCCCACCAGTAGTTGTTTGCGTTAATAGTTTGATATGGCGAAACACCATTATTATAGAAAATGTGGAGATTCACCACTTGTGATATTTTTTGATATGGCAATTCACCATTATTATAGAAAATGTGGTGAAATGCCACTTGTGATATTTTTGATGCAATATTGATTTTGATAACAATGATGGCAATTCACCATTATTATAGAAAATGTGGTGAAATGCCACTTGTGATATTTTTGATAACATTATGTTGAAACTATCATTTTTTATAATAATATTAATGAAATGATAGTTTCAACATTAATTATTATTTTATTAGGAAATGTGGTGAATCCACATATCATGATGTAATATTGATAACATTATGTTGAAACTATCATTTTGTATAATAATATTAATGAAATGATAGTTTCAACATTAATTATTATTTTATTAGGAAATGTGGTGAATCCACATATCATGATGTAATATTGATAACATTATGTTGAAACTATCATTTTTTATAATAATATTAATGAAATGATAGTTTCAACATTAATTATTATTTTATTAGGAAATGTGGTGAATCCACATATCATAATGTAGTGTTGATAATGCAGAGTTCATGATTATTATAAATAAGAATTATTTTATGTTTTATTATGAGGCTTAGTTAACATTTTACTAATTCACCACATTAATTATTATTTTATTAGGAAATGTGGTGAATTAGTAATTCATGATACAATTATTATTCTAGTTGAATGATATTGTTCTGTTAGTTAATTTTCTTCGCAGACGATCCCTTATTTTATTTATGTGAGTTGTTGTTGTTATTATATCTCTCATCGATCTTCTCGAAAAACCATTACCTACTCGATCGTTAATATTAATAAATCCGATACCATTTCTCGCGGTTATTGTTCCGTTATTATCCTTTACCATCTTCATCGCAGCATTATACTGATCGAATTCTGGAAGTAATATAATTCTGCCCTTCATGATTATTATAAATAAGAATTATTTTATGTTTTAATATGAGGCTTAGTTAACATTTTACTAATTCACGATACAATTATTGATTTATCAATCTTAGATGATTTCATCATCTGGGTTTGTTATCATAAGTGGCAATTCATCCATTTCATTATTATTTATTATGGAAAATGGACGAATTGCCACTAATGATAATCATGATGCAATATTGATTTTGATAATCTGTTTCTGTGATGTGGAAATACAACATTAATTATTTTTATTAGGAAATGTGGTGAATCCACATATCATGATGTATTGTTGATAACATTATGTTGAAACTGTCATTTTTTATAATAATATTAATGAAATGACAGTTTCAACACTAATGTCGATAATCTGTTAATCATTAAACCATCCGTTAACGCTCCATATGTGGAACTTCAACATAGTAGTTCTTGGATCTACCGCGATGATATCATTACCGCCGGGATATTCTTGTCGCGTATCGATGAAATCTTTCCAACGAGGATCATCGAGAAAGTCTGATTTAGGCCACGTAGGATAAGTAAGTGTATAATCTGATCTTGATGCGTTTATTTTGTTGTCTGAGGTTAATGCTGCTCCAAAACCTTTATAAACGGATTTGATTTTTTCAATTATGTTTTTAACAGTTAATTTATTTGATCGAAATCTTATTTCGGGAAAGATACTTGACCAGTTACTAATCAGATTATTATAATCGCGCATGATATCAGGATCGTCGATCATGTTCTTAATGCGCGTTCTAAGATCTTGTCCTGATACAGATACTGATGTTACCATTATATCGTCAGACACGATATCTGGTAAATTCAACGCGGTTAGAAACTTCCTTATTATCGTTAGTTTTTCTTTAGGACTAATTTTATCCGATCGAAATACTTCTCTCGCGGTTGCACTGCCATTATTAAATTTATCAACGATGATTCGCTGAGCTCGTTTTATCTGTGTCGAGTTTTTATACAAGTGTTCTATCTGCGAGGCTGGCAATAAACTAACATCACATTGACACATATAACTAAGGAACGATTTCTTTGCTTGATATGGTTCTAGATTTGTATTAGGATCGTATTTGTAATACCTAGGACAGTCTCTAGAGACAGAGTCAGAAACGATGTTTCTATAGATACTTTCATTAATGATAGAATCGTCATCAAGAAGCATCGCTTCTGACTTCGTTTCTGACTTCGTTTCTGATTGTTTGATTCGCTCACCTATCGATGTCTTTAGAAATTCATCGACATTAGGATCGTTATCATAATCGATTTTATTATCCGTATTAATTTTTCTCAACCACGTCTCGTAATCATCTACGGTCGGTTCTATTATTTCATAGCCTGTATTTTTCATCGCATCAATCAATCGCGGCGTGAAGTACATAATTGAATTATTCTCGTCGATGATGTCACTGATATAAGCGAATCCGAATCCAGTCTGTAGATCTTCAGCGTTTGGAATTCTATATAATTTTGTGTCGTTGTCGATTAGTCTTTCTCGATCCACGATAATCTTCTCGATGGATTCGCGATATATCGGTAGTTTACGAGAGTGTTGTTTTCTCGTTGATGAATAATGTATTTCGTTAACGCAACGGAATCTGTGGATAGCCTGCTTGGTCGCCTCAACAGATCCTAGTTCTTCTGAGAACACGTACATAGTCTTGAATCGTTCATCAACGATACTAACTCCCGCTTCGAGAGTATGGTTGCTGATAACAACATCTATGTCATCGAACGCGTGATTGATATCGTTGAAGTCAGACTTCTTTTGAGCGGGGTCTGTATCGGCGTGATAATATCTCACACGATATCCTAGATGTTGAATGAGCTTAGCTAAACCCTCAACGGAGTAATCGGTCCTTTGTTTGTTATGCGTGAATACGGCGATTTTGTCATTACTAGTGTTTTCTTTTAATCGTTCTAGAAGCGAGGTTAGATTATTCTCGTGGGAAAGTTCGATGTGAAATTTCTTATCGTGATCGGGTTTGTAATCGTTAATGATAAATTTCATAGTTGATCGCATTAGCTTATCGCGGAATAATATTAAATCATCATCGTTAGCATCTGCGTCGAGAACGATTAATCGTTTGCATATCGTTACTAATCCTATAAATTTATTCCATCGTTCTTTGCTGTGTTTGGCTGAGTGGAATTGTTGTCTGCGGATGCCATGCCATTCGTCTACGATAATTACGTCTGGTACTCCACGAATTCTATGTAGAGATTCCCATTGCACGACAACTCGTCTACCATCGCCAGGCTTAAATGTGATACAACCATCAATATCCATGTAACTCTCGATATTATAATCCGATTTGATTTTCTCGGTAAATGATTTTCTGTATGATGTAATTAGCACGGACTGATCATCTCTTAATGATCTCCATGCTGATTCGGATTTCCCCATTCCACATGCGGATCCATCGATATAATCTTCGTCGTGAATAACTCTACAACCTGGACCTGATTCGTGTGTCGGTAACGCCGTGTATGTGTAATCGGCGTTTCTGGTAAATAGATATCCGGGATAACGAAATCTACGTCTCGCGTTAATCAGATATTTTATATATCTTTTATCTTTTTTGATATCTTCATCGGAGATGATTTTATCATTGATGATTGGCAGTTGTAATTGTTTCCCAGTCGATCTAGGGCAGCAGATAGAATAATAATCATCGTTAATATACACGAGACAATTATCGCATTTATCTTCAACGTAGTCATGTATCTCATCATACCCGTGCCTGCGTTCACAGATATTACACATGTGACCTGGTTCTCTCGATATAGTGAATCTATTTCCGCTAACACTAATAACGTCGATGAGCTGATCGGGTTTGCCAGTAAGTACCTTAGATATCTTAGCGATGTCTGCGGGAGGAATTTCATCGCAGACATCATTAGATATTGTATTCTTGCGATTAGGTTTGCTTGGAACTTCTGCGACAATAATATTCTCAACACGATCAGGTTGAATACAAATCGGACAGACTAGCAACGTAGAAGCGTAGAGATGTTGTCTCTCATGATTGTGTGAAATTAATTTTTTGCATAATGTTTGTTTGCCCGGTTTGTAAGATCGCGTGTTATGTAACTTAATGCTATGAAGACCAGCTTGTCGATCGACTTTCCAGACGAGATACTTATCATCGTATGCACGATTCGTTAAATCTCGTTGTTGATCAAATGTCACTAGCGCTGATTTACAAAGAACGTGATAACCGCTGTTAGTTTCAAACAAGAATATTTCTTCGCGATCGCAATTACATAATTCGGAGAAATAATCGATAATGTCGCTAGCATCGATTAGTTCGTCGGTTGGATTTTTTTCGCACACATATTTGGTGTCCAGGTCGAACACCGGATATCTAAGTCTGAATTTGGGAATTATTTCTGTTACCGAGGATTCGTTGATAAAATTATTAGCGAACCCGTTAAATTCTTTATCGTCTGAGAACACGTAGAATTTAGTAAAATGTTGAATGATTATTCCCCGCTTGTAAATATTAGAAGCATCGCTTCTAAGACTTTCTATGGCATCATGTTTTGTGGTATAAAACATGATATGTTCTGTCATAGCTATGATTATAATATATACAGAATATACTTCTAATTAAAAAATAATTAAAATATTTTTATTATATAATAATGCCATTTCAGACAGGACCTAATAATTGTCGTTGGATAGTCCAGGGATCGACTAAGACATGTGGAAAGTCGTGCAGAGGAGAATACTGCGGCCATCATAGCCACATGATCAGAACGGGATCAAAAGGAAATAGACCGTGTTTGCGATGCGGTAATGGAGTGCGGGGAGAGATTCAAATCTGTACGGCGTGTGGTGGCAATAGATATAGAGTGATGTTACTTTATTATAATAAGAGGAAACCGAAGTATATGCCTCATAAAGACGCTCCACCAACAGCAGCTGAGTACGTAGCTCAGTACTTGTTGAGAGACAACGTCTCTAGAAACGAAGTTTCTGACTCTGTCTCTGTCGTTGATTCTAAAGATGACCCTGTGGCGAAACTATCATTTCATTAATATTATTATAAAAAATGATAGATTCGCCCGTGTCGATTTTGATAACATTAATTATTAGAAAATATAGCGCAGTCCATGATGATGGCGAAACACCACATTTCATTATATTATTATAGAAAATGTTGAGATTCGCCAGTGTCTATTTTGATAACATGATATAGAGTCCATGATGTAGTGTTGATATGGCGAAACACCACATTTCATTATATTATTATAGAAAATGTTGAGATTCGCCATGTGTGAATTTTGATAACATGATATAGAGTCCATGATGTAGTGTTGATGTGTGAATTTACAACATTAATTATTATTTTATTAGGAAATATGGCGCAGTCTATGATGTAGTGTTGATTTTGATATGGCGAAACACCACATTTCATTATATTATTATAGAGAATGTTGAGATTCGCCATTAATGATGTGTGAATTTACAACATTAATTATCATTTTATTAGGAAATATGACGCAGTCTATGATGTAGTGTTGATAACATTTATTATATAGAAAATGTGGTGAATTCACATATCATGATGTAGTATTATTTTTGATAATCTGATGAATCATCAGTGATTTTTTCATGATGGTATTTTGTTGTACATTTTTTTTTCAGTCTCTCGATGTAACTCTCCGGAGTGCATTTTAATTTTTTACAGATCTCTTTTATTCGCTTTACTTCATCTTTTATTTTATATTCTTCCGATGATTGTTTTTCTTTCTGGTATCGTTGGTTTATTATTTTTTGATCTTCTTCGAGATTGATCACCGCAGGAAATACTTTAACGTAATTATGTAAATATTCACGAGCGGTTGGAGGAATATCTCTGATAAAACCTCGCCGTGGAATTCTGTGCTGATAATAATACATTAATGCGCTGTATTTGTTACCGCCACATTTAGCGCATATAACAGCACGAGATGCTAATCCGCATTTGAGACATGTTTGCAAACCAGGAGATTTTTTCATATTTTGATTATGCTGAGCGCAGTATTCTCCGCGACATGGTCTATTACAAAGTGAAGAAGTCTTTAACAACCATCTACATTTGTTCATTATAATATTTTATATTTTATTGTTTAATTGTAGAAAACTCCTTGTATCTTATTTATGTATCGACGAGTCAACGATAAATGATATAAGCAGCAGTAGAGCTGGATATATTTTGGACAATAATATATTTGCCTGAAATGAAATATATATTTTGCTTACAAAATATGTCCCTGACCAAACTATAAGATATTTATTATCTTTCAATTCGAGCAAACATATGTGAATTCCAATTGTAGGGTCCAGCTCTACTGCTGCTCATCGTTTCTTAACATACGATGCTATTATTTTAAGTTACACGTATTTGGTAGCTCGAGATGGGCGCAGAGCAGACTAAAATGTTTCCGTTGTTTATGGAACCAGTAGATCTTATCTTAATTTAGAGGTGTTGATTGACTGTCTTTCAGTTCGAAATATTCATCATAATTCATGACAGGGACCGATATTTTTTACCATGGAATAATGGAGAATGAATCATTTCTCTATTTTGAGATGCCTTTCATTGTAGTTATGAAAGCAGTGTTGTGGAAGAGCACATGTAGGTTGAGTGTAAAATGCGGTTCAAAGATATATTTTTATTGACTCAGGGAGGGAATCGGAAGTACTAATGTTAAGCTACCGAAGGCTTACTAGTGAATCGAACACATCTGAAGCAAGGAAAATCATGCAAATGTCATGCTAGAAGCCATGAAAATGCTAAGTTACAGTTTCGTTATTTGTTGTTATTGGTTGATTAGAGAAAACTGTTTATAGTCTCTGCGCGTCCTTCGAGATAGGGAAAAACAACTGACTTTCAATCAAAATCATGCAGGTGTTTGATTCGTTGGGTAGAGAGACCCCTTGCATTTAACAGTATTTCTTTGCGGCTGAAGGAGATGCTTATCAGAAAGACAATACATATTTAATGATTATGATAGTGGGCTGGAAACGATATTGCATAGCGCGTGTGTGGCTACGCATAGACTTCATGGCGTACTTTCACGCAAGAATGAGAAGTACATGGAAATGGGTTGATAAGCCAAGATGATTCTGTTGAATCATTCACATGGTTGTACTTGTAGTGAACGTGTATTTACAATTACTTATATTAATGTGTTTATCTTGCATATAATTGGATGAACTCCTTACTACTTAATAAACTGTTATTTATGACCCGATTTTAATTAAACTTAGTGGATAGTTTAATATCGTCAATATGTTGGATGATGTTTAACTTGAGTGAGACCTGTGTGTATGTAATACTGCATCTGATAGTTAGAATTTTATTATGAGTGAGACCTAAGCAAACCTATCTGATAGGTAGAATATTACAACTCTAGAGATTGTATTCTTCATAGGATTTTGATGAAACTGGATAGGTAGGTCTATGTCACCAATATTGGTGTTGAGTATGATTATGAATGAAATTCATGCATATTAATGATGTGACCTTGCATCTGATTGACTTCGTTTGTCCACAATCTTTTCTGAGTTTGATCAAACTTGTTCAATAGTCTTATATACATTAAGATATTAGAAGGGTTTAATCATGAACAAGGTATATGCATATTAATGACATATCTTGCATCTGATTGGTTGAGCTTGTTATCTCCATAGATCTTGAGTCTGCATTCCTTATTTAATTTATATAAAGCTTGGTAAATGCGTTTCTACCACCAAGATCTTGCACGAATCCGACTTTGATCACCAGAATGTGCATATTTATTATGCCAATTGCTCTATATTTTTATTTAATTTATCACGATATAGTCAAATATGAACAATCAATATGATATAAAGTTTGAGAGATAGTTTACGTAGATTCCCTTCTTATAATACTACATAAGACTGTTTGGTGAGATGGTTGTTTGTGTTTGTTGTGGGTTTAACGCCGTGTTTAACACGTGATAAACTATACTTGACAGCCACTAAAGCTGATGGAAGAGGAACCGGGAAAATTCCATTTCCGGGTCAATGAAAACATAGATCTTGACAATATTTCATACCTACTTTACCTGTGCTCTTCCACCACGCTGTTTTCACAACCACAAGAAAAGGGCATCTCAAAATAAAGAAAGAATTGTTCTCAACCAGTCCATGGTAAATATCAGTCGCTGCTATGAATATTTCACAGTGAAAGCCACAGCCAAAAGGCACATCTAAATTTAAATAGAACTACGTGGCTTCACCCCCACCCCCACCCCCGAAACATTTTATTGTGGTTTGACCTCATATCTGTAATTGCCGAGTCCCAGACTCGAACTCAGGCAGACAGAGGTGAGATGGCAGTAATAGGTGAAAGCGAGCGCTCTAGACCACTCTGGGTCCCTGATGAGATGACCGACTGTTAAGTTATGTTAGCCAAGAACGATATATACCCACTTGGGCCTTTGTTATATTAGTCAGACCCTTTGAAAGGTCAAAGAACACAACTAGAACAATATCATGACAACATCTCTGTGCAAAAGGGTTGTCTCCACAAGTCTCCTCTTAAGACATGCATGAGGAATTCTCAACTGGAACGGGTTGCTGCAGGTTAGTGCACATGCAGAAGGAGTTCTCAACGGGGACGGGTTTCTGGAGATTAATGTACGTCAGGTCTGTTCTATGTCTCCAAGTAGTGGGCATCGGTGTTAGAAGAAATATTTGAGAAAAATGTATTTTACTATTAATGTGTAATGTCATACTTGTGTAATAAGTATAATACCGCCATTTTCTATGCTGTTTTTGGTGCTATTAGACAACCTGATTTTAATCCAATTAACATTCTGGCAGATAGCACATGGTGTCATGGATTAGTCAGCATGTTCTAAAACATGCCTTAACATTTGATTATTTTGTACGATCACCCTTGTCAAATATAAGAACATAGTCCAAACTAAAACATTTTGTTTTCTTTCTATGACAGTTTATTATTTTGTTCTTCTCTTTGTTTCCTTTCTTAAGTTTTCTTTCCTTTTCTATCTTCTAGTGCGGACATTTATTTGTTACCTTCTTTATCCCACATACTAAACAAGTGTTGGGTCACATCATCCTTTTCAATAACGTTCATTTGGTACGTAGTTTACGCCTGAATGTCCTCAAATGAGAATTCTTCATCTGAGACTAAAACTTCTCGCTCTCTAATTCCATTCTAGCGTTGGTGGTGTGTTTGTGCATATGTGCACACACACAAACACACCAAACATACACCTATTTATATTCGAGAAGAAAAAGTCCAATTTTTTAACGATTAAGATAGATTCATTGACTCAAAATATTTCAGTGTTTCAGTGGTTGCAACAGCTGGTATTGCGACAAACTTTTAACAGACTTGTTAAATGCCCACTATATTAATTTGATGGGGACGATACTTTATTTTTGGTACAAATAGCCTATTTTCGTTAAATGTTTTTTCTTGATTAGATTGTTTATTTTCAAAAAGAAAACACAAGGAAAAAGCACATAAAATAGCTCCATATTTTATAATGTTACTATGTCAGCTTCAGTCAATAGAGAAACAGGATGGCCTTTGTTATTAGGGTGGCATCGCCACGAGAAGCAATCTACAAAGGCCGCGTGCATTGTTGAACCAGAAAGAAAACAAAAAACCCAAAGAAGACAAAGGATGCAGTACGTGCAGAGGACAAAACTACCACAACATTCATTTTGAGAGACAATCTAGGTCTACAGAGAGATGTCATTAAGCCAGAAGTTTTTAATCTCGATTTGAGAGAGAGAGAGAGAGAGAGAGAGAGAGAGAGAGAGAGACAGACAGACAGACAGACAGACAGACAGACAGAGATGGGGTTTAAGAGAGAGAGAGAGAGGGGGGTTAAGAGACACAGAAAGACACAGAAAGAGAACCATTCCAATTGTTGAAGCAAGTCATACAAACCGTGTTACTTTGTTTTAGTGACTTTTGTCTTTTGATATCTCACATGATCTCCTGAAGTATGTAAATACAATATAAATTTGACTGAATGAACTGACAACAATAAATCATATTCCAGCCACCTTATACAGAAGAGCATAGCCACGGAGAGAAATTGTATCTGCCACAAATTGTCCTCGCTCTATAGGGATCCCTTTCTGATTATGCCATTAGACTATTATCCTACTTGTAATATATCTTTTCTTTAACATGTCGTCCATTGTTTACTATATCGCTTAACACTGTTTTAAACAAAAGAAACTTTGGAGAACTGGATACAGTCGTATTGTTTAACGTTCGCGTCGAACCTTGGCTCGTTTTTGTTCGTAGATTGAACTCGTAAAGACCTGCTTCAAATATGATCTCCAAAGTCAATCTACATGACAAAGGTGGGGGATAGTGTTTAATAAGCTTCTATCCCGCCATAGAACGTAGGTAGGCTGTGCGTCCTGTCAAACTAATGAGGACAAGCAAAGTATGAACAAATGACATGGTGCGTGCAACTAAGACAAAACCGACTTGGTATTAATTTTATGACACGTGACAGGCTTACAAAGAGACAGACGTGCTTTGTCGGCTGTTTGTACCTGATATGATTAAAAGAATAATTTAAAAAAGCAATCTCCCACCAGAAGTATGTCATAGGTTTTCTAGAAAATAATAATAACTAGTTTTGAAACGGCATTTTTTAACTCACTACATAGCTAAAAGTTGTATAAATTTACTGCATCAAGTTCATTGTTGTTTGGTTTGGCTTATTTTTCTTTTCAAACTGTAACAGCTAGAATTGAAATTTATAGTAACTGTTCACTTACAAATATCTTTTGTTTTGTTTCATACTGCAAATTTGTATGTGCTATATACAAATTTAAAGCATCTTTGTATGTACGACCTAACTGTACAAGCTTTTCTCGAGTTCGAAACCAAATGTTCTCAAAGTCAAATTGGGAAACATATTTCCCTTTATCTATATATTTAGGTAGATGTGGAAGGGCTCGTCTTTCTATAGTTCATAGTAATTTTTAAATTAAAATTGTTGAAATTTAACTTTTAATTGTCACTATATAACCACGATTGTGCTGATTCACCATCAAGATAATACCTACCTACCTACCTAC
>JAECUM010040867.1:0-30472 GCA_016617855.1 Megalonaias nervosa
TATATATATCATCATGATACACACGATCCATCAATTCAGCGTCTAAATTTTTGGGGTGTACTTGTGTTAGCAGTCCTTCTTTGTCTTAAGAAATGTGCCGTTGCCGCTTTGTTGACTTCTCCATTGAATGGTGTGAGCTTTACATGACCATGGACTATTCAAGTTTCATGTGACTGTACTCTCTTTCTCTCTCAATGAATACAAAATCCATGAAAGACAACGATATCGCTAAGTTAAACTTTCAGACCATGAAGATGGACGCGCAATTGAAGATCAAACTTCTCGTGAGAGATTTACAGAAAGTGATCCCATATTTCTCGTTGTCAAAACAGGCTTGCGCAGACACTCAGTGCCCGGTATGAAACAAAAGTGACGATAGGTGTTACGTATGTCAAGAGAAAGAGGATTGGGCACCAGAATGTCCACTACGTCAAAGAAAAGTAACTACACACCCTAGGAACCATCCAGAGACAAAATTAGAGACGAGTATTTTGCGTCTCAGGCAAGGACACTGGTGTTTGGAGTGTCCAGAATGCAGAAGGAAGGAAACGAAGGAGGATAAGACAGAGAAAGGGGAGTGAAAAGGGTGAATATCGCAACAAATGAACAAGTTACTCCCTCATATAAATTCAAATAAAGATGTTAGCAAGACATCGACAGAGGACAGGAGAAAGAAAACAGTCAAAAACCCAACAAATGGACTTTTGCAAAATCACGTGTTTCAAATTGTGTTATTATTTATTTCCAACCAAAATATACCCAAAATAAAAAGAAATCCAATCATTTTGATGTTTTTCTTCATATTGTATCTAGGTGAGAACAACTATTGTTTAGTTTTCTTTGTTTTCTTTTCAATGATGGAAGATTTTCATTCAATGACATTCACGAATACACGAAAACACACTGCACTTTTCTGTTTTGTTTTGTCTTGTCTTTGGCAATAAAATATTACCATATATTTTATGAGATGTATGGGTGGCAATGAAAATGTCAGTTTCAAATTGGTCCAAAATGAGAGAGTTTCTGTAATACGCTGTAACTGCTTGAATCATGTTCTCTCTCCGAGTCCAACCGTCGCTGGCATCGTAGTCTTTGTTTTTGTTGTTGCATTTGTTGTAACTCTTGCCGATGGCTTGGATTATTTTCGAAATGTAGTTCTTTTCCTCTTAGGCTCTGTTAAAGAGGCTTGATAGAACGTTCTCATCTCCTTCAGTTCAGTCAAAATCTGGTGTACAAATCTTTGAAACTATTCTTCTTGTTTCTTCTTGAAAGAATCATATTCTAAAATGGTTAATGTCGAATTCATTTTAAATTCCTGCGATGATAAAAATCAAATAAATTGTCTGGAACTAATGATGTCATCAGCTGAGTAGTAGTGGCAGTATTAATAATGGCAGCATCAGCAACGGTACTGTCATGACCGGCATAAGGAATGATTGCAGATCCACACCAACTCATCGTGTTAATCTTCATCTCCGTTATGGTACTGTACTGAACTGTAGTCTGTCGCTCCTTAAAGTAGAAATACTGTTTTATCCAGAGTGTATATTTACACTTTATTCTGCGTTTTGATTTGTATATCTAAGGCGCGTTTTGATTTGTACAGCAAGACACTTTCTGATCGGCGGAGTCTAAAAAAAGACGTGCTACCGTAGACAAAGGGTTGTTTTTCACCATACCCACAGTCACAGATACACCGTGTAATTAAGTGTACAGAGCTTCATTAAGATCTCAAGTATGCTGTTTGTCCACATCTCTATCTGTGCCGTGGCCAAACAGACGCTTGAACAAGGACACAGCCAGCCATCTTTGTCAGAATGGGGTATATGGAATGACAAGGCTGCTAAAAAAAGAGTGCTGATGCAAAGAAGCTTATGCTAAAGAAAAGTGAATAACTGACATCTGTATTAACCATGTTGGTTAACAGAAACAAACTCATCCAACGGCCCTTTTGGGGGGCTACCCCAGTATTCTGCAACAGACACAAACTCATCCAACCGCCCTTTTCGGGGCCACGTCAGTATTCTACAACGGATAATACGGATTATTTATTGGCAGCTTCGCTATGCTTGTATTGTTTTGTCGATGCGTGTATGACAAAAAAGATAATGTACCATACTCCATCCCTTTTTGTGTGTGTAATTATCTATGCGCGCGCGCTTGTGTATGAAAAGAAAAATAATACCCTCCCTTTGTATGTGCGATTGTCTGTCGGATATTAAATATGAGTATATGAGGTATCCCCTTCCCTTTGTACGTCTGATGTTATGTGTAATTGCAGTTAAATTAGCTACCCCCTTCCTTTTTTGTGTGGTTGTGTGTTGGATGGCAAGTCGGAGTATGTACCCCTTTCCTTTGTGTGTGGTTGTGTGTTGAATGGCAAGTCGGAGTATGTAGCCCATTCTTTTATGTGTGGTTGTGTGTTGGATGGCAAGTCGGAGTATGTTAGTCAGCCTGCGCTTACCCGTCATTAACATTAAGTCATTTGTCCATAGTTAGGCAGAGGTATCGAACCTTTTCGCTTGAGGGGACACATTTTTTCTCACTCACAGGGTCGGTTATAAACTTGTCCCACATTTCCCACAACCAGTCGGCACAAGTTATTGAAGCTTGACGGGCCGGATAGATACCTACCTTAGGTGGGCTGGATTCTGACCCGTGGGTCGTATGTTGGACAACCCTGGTCAAGACAAATGTATGTGTGTCACAATGTTTGTCTGCCACAGTCTGTAAGTTTTTATTTTTCATTTTTTTTCATCCACGAACGTTCGTCACGCACCCAACCCGACCCGAATAGTTCTTACATAAAATCTCATAATGTTATTTGTTATTTAGTGTTAAGCTCCTCTTTTCCCCCATAATGTCATTCGTAATGTTGAATTTCCTATCCAACATAGTGTCATTTCCGTAATGTTAAATTAACACTCACCCTCCCCAATTCATTTTCGCACACACACACACACACACACACACACACACACACACACGCACCTATAACTGCTGATAATGGCTACAAATCCCTTTAGACTGCTACTTCTGTTTTGGGAATACATATTTAATGCAAAGAGCATGTTAAAATTTTTTCCTCAAGCTTAACTTCGAGAAATTCAACGACTACGGCATTTGAGCCTTTAGAGGTTCATATTCCTGTATTAGATCCCCATGTATCTCAAACTTTGTTGGTACCATAGCAGAGTCTGATTTCGCAGAGGTTATTTAATCTGAAAAATTTCTTGTTATTCATGACAATACGGAGGATCATTCCTGACCAGTCCCTGTGTTCCCCCTTTTAATTCCTTTTTTAAATTTAACTTGATTTACTCTGTCTGTCTGTCTGTCTCTCTCTGTCTCTCTCTGTCTCTGTCTCTCTCTCTCTGTCTCTCTCTCTCTCTCTCTCTCTCTCTCTCTCTCTCTCTCTCTCTCTCTCTCTCTCTCTCTCTCTCTCTCTCTCTCTCTCTCTCTCTCTCTCTATATATATATATATATATATATATATACACACACACACACACAGCGGCGAGATGCTATGATTGCAGTAACCATACATTAAGGCATATTCTGAAAAGGCAAATCATTTGTCCCTTCTTTTTTGTATTTACAAAGTTTATGATGCTGGTGTAGAAACAAAGTGGAAAAAAATAAGCTGTAGAACTGTAACCTAATTATTGAGATAATGTTAAGACATCGCCAAAAGCCTAATTTTCAACATAATGTCAAGTGATCCAAAGACTCGATATTGGCAGTGAAGCAGTTAAAGTACATGGAATGAAAACAAAAGGGACCTGTCAGTGAACGCATCTGTCAGTGAACGCATGTTTTGATACGTGTACAAGATGACAAGCGAAAAAAATTGGATTATGGCAGACACGATGCTTCATAACAAAATATATTAGAAGACTATGTGGTAAACAAAGTACCACATTATCGTGATGATGTTTATTTCATACGTAATTTGCAGAATAACAGGTAGGATAAGATTAAAATAATGCTAATTCGCAATCTCAACTAAGTTGAAATATCTAGTATTTAGTAATTAATTTCACAATTTGTGTTGGTAAAATATACAGCAAACTATATTCCATTATCAAATAGTAAACAATAGCATATATTTAACGCTATTAATTTGCAAAAATGTGTTGTATCGCCTTTCGTTGCCTGATAATTTTCTAACATTGTTAAGACTAGAACAATGTAACAAGTGTAATGCTTGAGTAGGATGTTTTCTCGCACTACCATCGGTTGATTCATTGTACCAAAAATACAAAATACGAGCGTGGGACCAATCATACACGAGAATGGTTAGATGGCGCTGATAGCCATTAAAAACTGGGTCAGCATTTAGTTGCATGGTTCCGCCATTTTCAATTCTGGTGAATGGAGAAGCTTCAGAATTGTTGTTGTTGTTTTACAGGCAGCTGTAACACAATATAGGCTATATCACGCCAAGGAAATGGGAGCTAAGTGTTCTTCCTAAGGAGACACCGAAGCAGCTGACCCGAGATGACCTGGGACGGTATCGGACCCACGAACTTTGGAATACGTGTCCAACGCTCAACCAACAGAGCAACTGCGGATCCCAGCTTCCTATTTAGGGAATACTTGCTATTTTTATGAGAAATCCATGAAGAAAACAGCTTCTTTTTTCTTTTTCTGCACTCTTCAACACAAACTTTAACAGTTACCATTTTTTTATTCACTCATTTTTTTTATTCACTCTACTGAAGTGTTTGGCTTAGTGCATTTTAAAGACATTTTTCTTCTCAATATGTACTTTAAAAGTAAAATGCCCCCCAGTCTTACCTGACACTTATTCACGTATTGCGCTGAGCACAAATATTAGAAACATACTAAAACATACTAAACATACTAAAAATTACAGACAATAAATGAGGAAATCATTGTTCGTTCTGTATGTTTAAAGGATTTGCCTTGTTTTCAAACGTTTTCATGTACGGCTTGTAAAATTATTATTGTTGGGTCAGGATTACATTTGTATGTCCTATATATTTTCTTGATTACTGACCTTGGTTGAATATCTCATTTTTGCTCTTTCTTCAAAGTGCCAGGCATTGTAAATTACTTAACCACATGCGAAACCTCAAATCGTCTCTAATAGCAAGAAATGGTTCATTTTCTTTTGATTTATCTTGACCAAACGTAACTTTACTGGGAGAATCGTGAGAGCTTTCTACACACGAACCTTGTGCATATATTTTGGCATCTTAAATAAGCTGATGAAACAACTTTCAATTAAATTATTCCAACATACTTACCTCCTTCTTGAAATATCTCACAGCTTATGTTCTGAAATAAATCCTTAAATGTTTTGATTGAATTAATTTAGATCCTAAAGGACCAAATATGGTCTATATTTCATCCATGAGAGTATTTTGGACACAACATGGCTGCATTTTCATTAAGTAAGCAACGGTTCGGGCAAACTGCCCAGAAAATGGTCAAGCAACCGTAAGGACAAGCTAAAATAAATAGTTGCTGCATGCACGTTTTTATTTGAATTTCAAGCTGATAAAGAAAATGTTATGTACTTAAACAGAAAAAGAAATCTGGGTCCCCTTTCCAAGAATGTGGACAAACGCTCAATATCCAATAAGCAAATAAAACCAGTTTGAAGGATTACTTCAAAATAAAAATCGAATTTATCGATGTCAATTTGAAGCCATAAACATGTATTTCAGCATTTTATTTCTGTGGCCTGGCTTTGTAAAAATAAAGTCAGTGAAGCAGACGATATTTTCTTAGTAACGTAATCAAGTGTTTGCAAAGCTATCAGAATTTTACGATATCCGCTTGATGGATGAATTTAAGAGGAGATTGTTCTTTTCAATTTCGCTGATATCCTATCAGAATTCAAGCAAGCTGTTGTTGGAAGGTTGAAGTAATTTAGGGGCATGTCAAGACTGACGTAATAAAATTTCAATTGCATGTACTGTAGTGCTGTGTGTTTTGTATAATTGTTGTAAAGAATGATTGTTAAAGACTTCCACACGGGTAAATACCAGTCTGCCAATCTGCGTCCGATTGAGGCAGTAATTGCTATATTGCATTCCTTTATCTGCCGCACGCGATGCATTGCATTCGACTCCTATTATAGTATTAGTAGTAGTAGTAGTAGTAGTAGCAGCAGCTGCAGTAGTTGACTAATAGTAGTAGTAGTTGTTGTTGTTGCACCAGCTGTTGTTGCCATGGATTTAGATGTGACATTCCAATAATACTTTTTTCATGAACTCCAGTGCTGCGAATCTGCCTCGGTAATGGCGAAGGCATCCCTACAATAATCTGAAATATATTTTTATCTGTGCTGTTTGTTAAATTTGTTAATTAGCGCTAATATCCAACCGTAGCTTATCACCACTGTTTTAACAAGAAATAAACCAGATAACGTGCATGCGTCATATTGTCTTCTGTTTTTAAAGAATCAAGAATGTCAAATTGCTGATAAACACGAGTTTATCAACTTAAACATAACATAAAAGAAAGAATGTAACGGAATGCAATATATAATCCTGACAGATAACTGGTGATGTAACAGGAGGAGATTGCTACTAGCTTTGGTTTTTAGTATAAAATAAGGACGGCAGTAACATGGAATGATAACCCTAATTCACACCAGGACCACTCAAAGAAGTGGCTTGAATTATTCGTGAACTAACCTCGGTTAGCTTTTGATGACCAAAACGTCCCTAGACTGAAGTTGCCATCACAGAGGTTTTAATTCTTTCTTGATTCAGCCTGCAGCTTGCCACGATTCCAATGCTTATCGGTCACCTTCAAATCAGAAAAAAGGGCTATCTTTCTGCTAATGACAATACGTTTTGCGAGACTCTCGCTAAGTTTCTTTGCGAGGAACCCTTACGTACTTAAAAACGTTTACGGTTTGATTATTTCAAATGGCACGCATAGCTCTGTTATATGAGCAGAATTACACATGAAACTCCTCTCTTGAAGGTAGAGGCCTGAAACGTAAATGAATCGATACCGTGCCTTAGCAAGATGACATACGACTGGCTGACCTAATGTGGGGCAAGCCGATTTCCGAACTTCAGATTAAACAAGCACTGCTGTCCTTAATTACTCACTAGTTATGTTCGATGCTGAATTGGTCCAAAGTCGATGCGACCAATGCACTATTCATTATATAAAGAAGAGCCAAATATAATTCACCAAACTGACACTGCCAATTTTTGGCGGGGCTTGGCATTTACAACCGCAACAAACTTCATAATGCAGTGAAATTTAGCATGGAGTGCAGTCTACTAAAAAAAAAAAGGGGCGGTGAGATCGGGAAAATGAACCAAGAAGTTAGTATGTCTGTATCTTTCTCGCTAGGAACCTTAAAGCTCAACGCCCACAATCCTGATACCACTCTGAACATTAGATGCTGAACTTGTTTGCCACAGCGTTCAACACAAATCCCTCAACGAGATCTTGAAGGATCACAGTTAGTGAGCAATACTAATTTGATAATTATCGCCCTTTAAGTATTTCTTCTTTTTTTTTTTCTATGCACAGTGAGTCCTGTAAAGATGACAACATGAAAAATGATACGTCTCGGGAGGCTAATCAGTAGTTTTCATTTTGACCGTCATTGTGCAGTCATGTGCGTGTCGGTTTGTATGTGTGCGTGTGTGCTAGAATGGAGGGTACTTTGAAAGATCAACATCAAATATCACTGACAACTTGTAAAACGACAACGCCAGAGCGAATAGAAATAATAATTTAAAATTCTTGTATGTACTATAATTAATGACAAAAGGCTATATTGAACTGGATTAAAGTTTTTAAAGAAATGATAGGAGAATTCTCACGAGTTTCACAGCAATGTCATTATCAAAAGATAATGGGTATTTATTAACAAGTTTGGACAAACTTGTAAGTAAAGATAATATTGTTGAAGAACATCATTAAAAAATGTCCATATGTTGATTTGAAATATATAAATTATACCCCATTATTTTAGAAAATATATAGACATACAGAATATTTCATCAATACTATGATAGCAAGATGGTTAATACATAAAAAGTATTCCAAAGAAATAAATGACGCATTTGCTGTGGATAAATGCACTAATTATCATTCGGCCATTTTTACAGTACAACGTGAACATCGCGACAACTTTACAAGGTCAATATAAAATAAAACGACAATTGAAGCAAAATAAAGTCAGATTCAAAGCAATAAGCATTGTAACTGTACATGAAGTAACACTAGCAAAATAAACAACAGAAATGGTAAAATTCTGTATAACTCTACAATCTTTCATAAGTTTGAAAGGATTAGAAGAAATCTTGCAAATTGTTGACAAGAAAATTATTTTAGACGCATGCTCTGTTGGCTTGTTAACCACACCTGAAGACATTTTCTACTGTTTTAAAAAGTTAACAAAGAATAGCATTTAACACATCTTTGCTCTGATCCTAAAAGTCTAGTTGCTTGCACAAATGTTAATAAAATGATGCAAGTTATTAAACGGGTCAAATGCACATACAGTGAATTGAAGAAATGGTTAACCGAACACCCTATTTATACATTACAAATGCAAGGAAGAAGAGGTTTCCACATTGCAGGACCTTTCTTAGTCACGTGGATGTCCAGAAACTGGGAAACATTAATGACGTGCAAACACGTGAAATTACAGCGATGAATATAAACACATGAATGTGGAGATATTTTCTCACAATCCATTGAGTAGCATAGAATCAAATATTTAAAATCAGTCAAGTAAAGTTTGGTGATTCATGTGTTTTTCAAAGTGGAAGGAAGCAGTGGTGGCTCAGTGGTTAGTATGCCGAACTCATGACCAAAATGGCGCGGGTTCGAATCCTACCATAGGGTCAGCCTGGGTCAGTTACAGTGGTGTGTCCTTGTGCAAGGCACTTTACCCCAATTGCCTCTGCACTAAGTAACCTACTTATTTTGCTGTGCCGTAAGGAACCAAACGAAACCAAAATCAAAGTAAAAGACTGATTTACGAACAAGAGTTAATTCTGGAAGGCAAACAAGATGACATATACAAATATGAAAAGATTTCGAGTATCACAAGAATGAACAGTCTGTACTCGTGAAATAGAATGGCTATAATGGATCAGGTGCGAACCAGCAGATAAGATGGGGACGATGTTTGAAAGACACACCATTCCTCCTCAGGTGACTGGAGACAAGTGCATAACTTTCAATATTAATTGGCATGACAACGTTAAGTTAATAAAAGACAATGTGTTTCTAAAACGTGATAGTCGTGGTTGAAACACATACAAAGGAGCACGAAGGAGTCAAAACATGGGATTCTACTTCAATCTCTAAACCAGAGGAGAAAAGAAAGTATATTGAAAACGTCACCAACAAATATCAAAATGCTACATATGAAAACATGATTATAGTAAAAGTCACACAGGTCATATATGCATTCAACACCGATTATTTCAGTAATGGATGTTACTTTATAGAATTTGATTCTACATACCTTTAAGTGGCAAGTATTCACTTCATTTGGATTCTAATACACCCACATTCCTTTGGAAGGTCATTATTTACAAGCCCCTAAAAGTGCATACGGCAAAATCAATGTTAAAGCACGTAGACATTTTTGGACGAAATGAACCTAAAGGTGTGATCCAATACAATCCGGATAATGTCGCGCGCTGTGATGTCACAATGAACACTACGCATATTGATAAACAAATTTGTACTACCCTATATTGTGACGATTCCACTCGAAGTGCACTTTTCTTGACCCAAGTTTAGAGCATGGCCGCCGTTGTAAAAGATCGTAGAGATCGATCATTTTCGTCGGGAAGTTTCTTGATGACAGTTAAGGTGCAGATCATTCGAAAATCAGGATTGAATAGACTTTGATTAAAGAAAAGTAGTGTTAGATTTTAAAAGAACAATTTATATTTAATTTAAAATGAGTAAATGCGCATGCATGGCCCACGTGACTTGTACTTTAGTTGAAGACAATTTAAGCAGAGTCTTAGCAGGTTAATGACATCTCATCATGAGACGAGAAATGGGACGAGAAAACATTGACAATAGGAATTAGATTCTAACTAGATCCAACAAGTTGAGAAACAGATACCATATAAAAGATATCAAGCTGGTCGAAATAATTTGAAGAAAAAAAAAATAGGTAATGACGGTCGCATAAATCATTGGGTATATTTCAGTTTCTCTTGAACTTTTACAAAGAACATATAGCAATCGTGCCAACTATGCCATCAGCAATGCATTTTTTTAATGGAAAAAAATATCTGCTATGCACATTTTAACACATCAATAAAACCACTTGTGACAGAAAGCACACACAATCAACCAAAATAATTTGATATGTGAAGGGTTTTGACAACGTTAATGAAATTAAACCGCAGATGTACAGATTTTGAAAATACAACTTTCATTTGACATGTATAGGTAATTGAAATTAAACTTCACTATTAAATGTTACGATTAGCATCGTATATGTGACCCAAATCTAATAAGTTGTGAAAATGTATAAAAGTAAACAAAAAGAAATCGAACGAAAAAAAATGCAACAAAACAAATGAATCATCAAGAACCAAAAAACAAACAAACAAACAAACAAACAAAAAACATAAACAAAAATGGTAGCGGAAATAGAAAAACGAAATACAATACCAGATATACAAAAAGTGTGTAAAATACGCAATAAACTGAACTGGATAGATTGGAGAAAGATACTCGAACTCACGCTGATAGAGGTTAGATGTGTTAGTAATCTGTAAATGCGAGGGCCTTAGACCACTTGGCCACTCGGGGTCCATCGAGCGCCTTAGACCACTTGGCCACTCGGGGTCCATAGAGAAAGTTATTTACCGGCAAGTATTGCCCCATGGTCTATTCAGAGTTTGAAATCATCTAGGCACGCAATGAATAGTACTGATCTTGACTTTTCACACTCACACATGTCCTTTTGAAGCTGAAATCTTATTTTTGTCATACGATCAAAGTATTGGCTACTAAACCTTTAGATGTAACTACAGAAATATGAGACAAAAATATTTATAAAGCTACACAATAAAATTTCATGATATTGCCCATCTATCTCTCTAAATGCTTTAATTGTACACTGGGGCAATCTATGGATAAGATGGGAAATCCTATGTTAAATCGTTTTCTTTCCCGTAGGATTAACACGGGGGGTGGGGGTCTCTTCGGGGACGGGATAGAAAATTCTGTGTTCAAAAAATGTTCATAGTATTAACATGATGGGGCCCTATGGGAACATGATGGGCAATCTCATGTTAAATATGTCCATATGTTTAACATTATAAGGTAATCTGAGGATGAAATGGGACATGTAATGTTAACAGATGTTCATATATTTAACATGATAGGGATTTGTAGAGACATGATGGGAACGCTTTATTAGAGTTTAGAAAGGAAATCCTCTGTTAAAAATGCTCATATGTTTATTTCGTTATAAAAGCCTTTTTGTTTTAAAAATCGAAGGCTGAGTGAAAGTTATATATGAAGAGACACTAGAGTTTTATTTGCTACATCGCCAAACAAGGTCAGAATTTGGCGTGACGTTAATGGTTTTCTGTCAGTTTGTGACATTTAATGTCTGTGTATTTTGATTACGGCTAAATTTGGAGTACACTGAAGCTGTGCATCTTTCATGTAGTATTTATACTTGTTAAGAAACCAGTTCTTGTCCTTTAAAATGCAGAGTGATCCCCTTCTTCCCTATAACTTGCACATCATCTCCTTATCTACACAACAAACATCCTCTTCCGACCTTACAATCCCTATAACCTTACCGGTTAAGTGCAAGGAGAAATAAAAAGAGTAGAAAGATACACAAATGGACAAATACACTGTTACGAATTTTACATGAATACAAATATACTAATTTTATGTCCAGAGACTATTTTAAATGAGATGTTTTGCCAAAGAATGTTTTGTATGAATTATTATGTACAACGATCGATGTATTTTACGAAGTCCGCCATCTTTGTTTTTGAGGCAATGAATGTATTCGAGGCACCTCCAGTGTTTCACATTGTTTGTTTACATTGTTTGAATGCTGGAAATTACACATATAATAGGTTCATGTACAGATGGATATTTTGAGACTGTGATAAGTACGATAGATTGCCAAAGAATGTCTGTATGATATGATGTAAAACGGCGGTCAGTGTATTTATGATGTCCGTCATCTTTGTTTTATAGGCAATTGATGTATTGGAGGCACCTCAGATTTTCACTATGCAGTGTGTAAACATCAATAAACAGTTTATATAACTGAATTGTACGTAGAATAAGTTATGCTAAACAATAAAGTAGTGGAGTTACCATCTCCTGCAAAGATAATGCATCCGCATAGTGCACGTTCTAATTTTCCCGCAAAACCAACTAACTTGGAGGCCAATGTTTACTAGTTATACGTCTGACACAGTGATTTTAGTGTTTGGTCCAACAGTTGTAATTAATAATGTAATACTGTAATTAGTATTCAATATTTGTCTTGAATCTCAAAATTTTAACGATATCTAATATTTATTGAGTCTTAAATACCTGTTAGCAATATGTACTATTTTGGCGGAGTGTTACATTGTGTAGTGCAACCGAAGGTTATGAATACGGGTGTCGTGCACTCCAGTCAGTTTCCCTTCAACCGGTATCAGGTTTGAATGCAGATGCAATTTGTACTGTATAATCGGCTTCCAAAAGTGATAGGGAATGTTATCATTCTTTAAATAAAAAATAATTGAAAGTAATCATAAAATTATAGAATATACACTAATTTCCGCAATATAAATATTAAGTAACTTTCTGTACTAACAAAATCAAACGTGAAGATTTAACGTAGAGCACTTGTATGCAGGAATATATAGCCTCTATAGAACTTACGATATTCAGTACATTTGTATGACTATTTAGTTTTATTGTAACAGAAATGGTCATATATTCCGCATATAAATTCTTTTTATATGAATTCGTTTGTTACTAGGATTTTAATGTTACCCCTATGAATATTCTTAAATCTTAATAGTAAATTCTATGTCATCAATGTTATTTATTTAATATAAATTGTTGAGACTGTTTATAATTACATATAATGAAATAGAGGGAACATGATAAGAGCTTGCGTAAATTCTGTTATATTTATTTATTTTTATTTATTTATTTATTTATTTATTGACATTTGAAGACTATAATAAATCCTCAATTTTTCTCATTCAGAGTTTATGTTTTCTATATACTTGGATAGATACATAGTTTTTTCACATATAAGTAATGAGTGGGAGCGATATAGGCTCTATTGGCTCTTAGTGTTAAATTTGGTCGTCTGCACTCTGGGGTCAATGGGAGTTTAACATGGGTGGGCTACTCTAGGGTCAATTAGAATTGAACATAGAGAATGTATAGCGACGATGGATTGGGCCTGTCTAAGTTCAATAGGAATTGGAGAGGGGTGACGTCACGATACTGGACACTGGCAACAATGTTGCAAGTGGCTGCCCTCTATCGGGCGGTACAGTGTGGCAAGGGGCTGACCTGAATACGCGCTAGTCTAGGGATAAATAGAGACATAGGCATAGGGACGTGGTTAGAGACAGGGTTAGAGACATAGACATATTACACAGACATAGATTTATCACACAAAAATCGACTAAAATATTTTTTAGGTAAGAGAGAATAGATATCTTTTCGAAGCAATGGAATGGTCCTGAAAAGGGCCCTTTAACTTTTTCTAATTTCTCTCCTCCCTTCTTTTTCTCCACCATCTTCTCATCTTCTCCATCACATTTTTTGTCTTTTTCTTCTTCTTCCCATTCTCTTTCTCCTCTTTTTTCATTTTCTCATTCTTCTCTTCTTTTTCAAGCTTGGCATTGTAGGTTCTCATTTGTTCCTTTTCCTCTTTGTACTCCTTCTCCTCCTTTTCCTCTTTTATAAGCTCTCTGAGTCTTTCCTTGGCCTTTCTTAAATTATTGATCTCCATTTTTTACTCTGTGAGGACTATAACATCCATCTTCCAACCTAACCAACGTTTCCTCCACCATCCCTATATCGTCCACCACTTCTTGCAACTTCAGCATTTTGTTGACGTGATTGTTTGCTATTTTTTTGTGATTCAATGTCGAACGCAACACTTTATATCTCTAAAGTACGGACGTGAAGGAAAACATCCCCTCACACCGACTACCCATATCATATACCAAACAATCCACAGTGATGAGAGTGCTAACCCAAAGTAAATTTTTATACAAAACAACACCCTAATACTAACAAAACCACTATACTTTCTATCAGTATATAGTGCAGAAGGAACGTTTTTATTTACGAAACACACCATTACCTACGATCACATCAGCAATGGAGTTACTGTTTATAGTCAC
The DNA here is from genome assembly GCA_016617855.1 of Megalonaias nervosa. NCBI lineage: Eukaryota > Metazoa > Mollusca > Bivalvia > Unionida > Unionidae > Megalonaias > Megalonaias nervosa. Next base: position 14,385 of record JAECUM010040867.1, read on the forward strand.
ACTACTCCATATTCACACAAAACAAACACTCGTGAGTGTAGGAACAAGGGGTTTGTTAAGGAAAAGACACACACAAACACACACAAATGTACGCGCGCAGACATGCACATGCACAAACAAACGTACGCGCACACATACACACAAACACACACACGTACGCACACGAACACAAACACAAACAAATACACACGCACAAAATTATATTTTTGGCAACTTGATTAGTCTCTCTTTTCTAGAGATCAGGTTAGCCCTGAGAACGTGTGTTTTTTTATTTTTTAACTTCAGGTGCACCTGGTTAATGGTGACACCTCTCAGGCCAGGCACCACAGACACATCGCCGACTCCAATCTTGTTCGCAATTTATGTGTGTGGTTGGGAGCGCAGAGGCCACTTGAGTGGCTTCAGAACCCCAATCATCAGTTTGTGAGATTTACTATTCTTCGTCCTGCCTGTGGATGTTGTGGTCTCCTTACTTGCAGGGCTCGCTGAGGCTCTCATTCTTGCCTCTGCCTCTCCAATTCTTTTTTCCAATTTTCGATTTGAGGGATCACCGCTCTCGGTACCGGTTGTGGCTGTGGCTGACGTTGTTGTGGAGGTGATGGCGTCCTTACCTCAGGCTTGACCTCAAACGTTTGCCTAAGTATGAGGTGAGGCAAGATTTGTCTTTTCTTTTCCTTCTCTTCTTTTTTCTTTTTTTTTTTTCCTCCTCTTTCTCAAGTCTGGCACTTTCTGTAATGGCCTCCATAGCCAGCTCATCCAGGAGTCGCCTGGCGTACTCCAGGTGCATCTGAAGCTTCAACAGTTTTCTGATTCTGCTCGGTACTATAATGGCTTATTTCCAACTATCTGGTAGTTTCCCGCTATTCCAGATTTTGTTAAGCAGGTTTTATAATAATTATTGTAAAATTGTCAGGGAGGTTTTTATATATGACATAGCCAATTTGATCTTTACCGGGGGATGTTTCTTTTTTGGACCCTAAAGCTAATTCCCATTCGTAAATGGTGATTTCACTGTTTTGGTTTGACTCTTTGGATCCTAGGTCTTTAAAGAGATGTTTATGGGAGGTTTCCACTTTTTCCCGGTGTTCCTGGAATTTTTTGGTGTGATTTATATTTCTGCTCATGTCTGAGAAGTGACTGGCGAGCATTTTAGCTTTATCTTGGTTATTGTTTGCACTTCTTATTTTAGGGGTTAGATTTACTGTTTTTCCCGGGATTGATTTTATTTTACCCCAGACATGTTTGGAGTTTGACTTTATGTTTAATTTAGAGCAAAAATGTTGCCAGGATTGTTCTTTTGATTGTTTTATCGTTTGTTTTAGAATTTTTTCCCGTTCTTCATATTGTACAAAATCTCTAGAGTTCCTTGTGCGTTTGTACTTCTTGGGTGCGATTTTTTTGGCCTTGAGTGCAATTTTTTTTGGCCTTGAGTGCGTTTTTTTTTGGCCTTGAGTGCGGTTTTTCTGGCCTTGAGTGCGATTTTTTTGGCCTTGAGTGCGATTTTTTTGGCCTTGAGTGCGGTTTTACATTGATCATTCCACCAAGGCACTGTTTGTTTAGTTTGAGATTTTCCTGTTTTTGGTATGCTTAATTTGGCTGCTTCTTGTATTGCATTAATGATGTTATCGTTGAAGGTGTTTATATTTATGTTTTCTAATTCATCGGTATTTATTGCAGCAAGGATGTTTCTATATTTATCCCATTCAGCTTTGTCGTATCTCCATCTAGGTGGGACTTCAATGGGGTTATGTTGAACTTTCAACTGTAGGAAGATTATAATGGTGAAATGATCACTACCTAATGTCCTTTCTTGATCCACCCACCAATTAGTTATTTGCGCTAGTTTGGGTGTGCTTATGGTTAGGTCAATTGCCGAGAGGTTGCCATCCTCAGGATCTAGTCTAGTTTTGGATCCATCATTGAGGATGACCAGGTTGGATTCAGCAGTGCATGCTTATGCCAACCTTCCTCTATTATCCCTCCTACTTCCTCCCCACAGTTCATTGTTGGCATTGAAATCCCCACTGATGATCAAGTTATCCGTTTGATTTTGGGAGATTTGACGGTATGTGTTGATGCTGACTGGGTTACCATTATTGCCTCCTGGATCATAGATGTTGATTATTTGTATGTTAGTTGACTAGGGTATTTTGCATTTCGAGTGTTTCGCTGCAGTCTACTGCAAATGGAACTATTAGCGTTTCTGTGAAGGGTATGGTATCAAGGATGAAGGTTGCAAGTCCTCCTCTCTTTTTCCCACTAGAACGACATTTAAATATGCCTGGGGAGTAACCTAGGATTTTAGGTAAATACTTGGGGTTTGCCGGTAAGTGCATTTCCTGAAGGCAGATTATATCCGGTTTTTGTGCTGATTTATTGATCTTAATTATTAATTCTGGGAGGTTGTTAATTATTCCCCTGCAGTTCCATTGCCAAACTGTTAAGTCTTTTTTGGTTGTGCTATCCATTCTGATTGTAGTGCCTTAGTGATTTTATTGGAAACTGGAGTAGACTTTGACTTATCGGTGTTTTGATAAGATCTTTTGTAAGTTTGTGATTGTGTTTTCAGTTGATGGTGGATTGGCGTGTTAATGTTGGCTATTTCCGTTAATATTTCCTGCAACACCGGCCATGTTATTTTGTTTTTGTTCTCATATTCGGGGGTAGTTTTTTCCAGCGTTTGTTGTGTAGTTATAGTTTTGGTTTATAGTTTCTTTGGATAATTTTGTTCGTGTGATTTTTGTTTTGGTTGAAGTTTTAGTTACATTTTTGTTGGTAGATTTAATGGGCATTTCTTTATTTGGAGTTGTTTTGGTTAAGTTTGTTTTGTTGGGGTTTTCTAGTATTTGTTTGCTTGGTTTTTGTTTAGTTTTGTTCACTATCTGTTTGGCTTCTGAGTAGGTTAATTGCTTGTGGTTCACGAGTTCTATTATTTGTTTTTCTTTAATTGTATAGGGGCATTCAGCTGCCTTAAGATGGTGAAATTCTCTGCAGTTAGGGCATTTGGCAACTTGTTTGTTACATGTGCCTTTGTGGTTTCCTCTACAGTGTTCGAATCTTGGCTTGAGGCGACATTTAAGGGCATAGTACCCCAGAGTTGGCATTTAGTGCAGAACCTAGGTTTATTAATAAATGGTTCTAGCTTATGGTACACCCTATAGGGTCCTAACCTAACTAGGGTTTTGAGAGGCGCAGTTGATTCTATTACAGCTTTTGTTGTTGGCTGACCTTTACGATTTTTTAATTCTATAAGCTCTCTCTATGTTAGTTCCGTTCTCTTTGAGTTTTTTTGGTGAGAGTTTGGTCATTCATGTCTTTGTTATGCCCTTTCAGATTTAACACTTCTTTAAAGTGTGATGGTTGTGGTGGTTTGATGGGATCTTTACTAACTTTATTCACAGTTTCTACTGATGGTTTTGTAGTGGTTTTGGTTTGGGCGGATGGGTTGCTTATTTTTCTTTGGACTTTATTGTGCCTTTCTACTTTAGTTTTTATGTGGCCAATGTTCTCAATTTGTAGGTATTTCTCTACCTGGTTTAGTGTGCTACACTGAATGATTATGTAGTTGGTATTGGGTCTTACTAGTCTGAATTGCCCTTGGTGTGCCCTTAGTAGGACTCCCGTTATGTTACTGTAGCTTAGATTGAGTAGCTGGCTGTCTCTACTACTTATATGTAGGATGTGTTCAGGGGAGTGGTAATTCGGTTTGGCTTTGCGATTGTTGTCTTGATTGTTGTTATGCCCTACATTGTTGGTCCTAGATTGTTTTGTACAGATTGGTGATTTTGGTTTCATGGGGAGCTTTCCCTTTCCTAAGTAAGTGACGTTTTCATTATGGCTATCCTTAGTGGTGGGATAGCATGGTTTTGAGGTTTTTCTTTTTTTGTGGTTATTAGTGGAACAGTCGCCCGATGAGGTTCCTGAGGGGCCAGATATTTGGCTATTATGGATAGTTATTTTTTGGTTTTTGCTTGGGCCTTCCTGTTTATTAGGTTTCTTGGGGGGGGGGGAGTGGTGATTTGATTGGTTGGTTTTGTTGGAGGAGTTTCATTTGGATTGGGTGCTATTTTGTCATTTTTTTTCCGGTTGTGCTTGGGTTGGGGTTGAGTTAGTTTCAAGTTTATTTATTATGCATCCAATTGGGTTTTTTTTAGGGGATGCTGCCAGTGATTGGTAAATTGGTGGTTGTGTAGTTTTAGATTTAATATGTTGATCCAATTGGGGGGAGCTTGTGGGTACGTTTTCCACATGAAGCAAGGGTTGGGTGTCGTCCAACTCCTCGTACTCAAGGGTCTTGTTGGGGTCTCTGAATGTTATTTGTGAATCTTCGCTTAGTTCTCTCATTGCTGCCTGTAGCAAATTTGTAGTGGTGCTAGTTTTGAAGTTGAGGATTTTTGGGGTTACTGTTGAATTTGCACTGGTGTCCAATTTTCCCCGTTAGTGATGGCGAACTACTAGTGTTCAACCTGGAGTTTGCTGATGGATTGGTGGGGGTCATTTTTTGGAGTGTGTTTAGTTTCCTCAAGTTGTTCTTTCTAGCGTTAAGCGCCATTTTGTTCGCGCTTCACTTTTGAGACATTTTGTATTAAGTTTGAGTTTCCGGTGATTTAGCTAGTTTACTATCCTGAGAATTTTATTCTTTAGTTTTAGTTATCTTTGAGTCAATAAGGGGGGTGGGGGTGGGGGGTTGTTATTAGTTAGGTAGCTATTAGTTTGGTGGAGAAATCTCCTATAACAGAAAATCTTTGCAGAGGTTTTCAAGAGCGTGAGAACTACATTGGTTGACGAGTCAACTATGGATGGTAAGAGTGCTTTTCCTTTCCTTTTGTTGGATTTAAGTCGCAATCACCCTATAGGGCATTCGCGACTGGTTAATGCCCACAATGGGGGGAGGGCTGATTGATTTTTTCGTGGGGGACAAGATAGTACTCATCCCTCAACGCTTTAGTGCACACAAGTGTGCTACTTGATTTAGCCCACAGGTCCCATTCGACCTGTATGGAAGGATATCATGAGTGGGAATGGACCCAGCACGCACTCAATGTAAATAAATGTCTGTATACTACAGGACAAGACGTCTCAGTGGATTGGGCACTACTCTTATGACGTCACCCCGATTCCGTGCTTACAGGCTCTTCGGGACACCTGATTTATAGACGAGTGGGAATCGGTTCTCACACTCTTCTTTCAATGTCCGAATTGGTAGGGAGGAGAGGGACCCGGAAGGAGCGTACTGAAACGCCATGGCCTACTATATATCAAACTGTTCCCAGTTGTGTAACTATTCCCTTTAACCAATTCTGTGTTAGCTGCAATTGTGATTAAAGCCACAATTATAAGTAATAAATTTTCCTATCTTAATTTAGACTTTCAAAAGTACATAGTGTACATGTTTTTTATTTATATCCAGCAAAACATGATAGGTCTAAGAGACCAATTAAATTTTTGTATGATCGAGTCAGAGTAATTGGTTGTTAATTTGGAACGGTGATTAAATGATCGTATTTGTTAAGTGAAGTGATATCGAATTGGGATTTCGAGCTAAAAGGAAATCCCTTGTTAAGAGGCAATGTTTTCGATAACCCTAAAAAGGACTGAGGTTAATCCTGGTCAGGAAACAGTAATCCCTTTAGGTGTTTGGGCGGCATGAACTTCCATCTGACTTCTGATTCGATTATACTTGGGCAGATGATATCTCCGAGGGCCAGGTGATTGTGTTCAGGCGGTGATTGGAATTTTGGTATTTCCATGCTGTGTACCTTGATCAGCTCCTTGGATATTGATATCAGTAATGGAATTGGAGTCAGGTGGAGTTCATCTTCTAATTTGTTGAGTTTGACCGCCGCACGCAGAAACTGGGGCTCACGTGGTGGAATGAATTTCCCTTGGCATTTTGTCCTTTGGTAAGTATCCATCACCCGTCTTAGATCTTCTATATAATTTAATGCAGCAATTCGGTCAGCCATCATATATCCAATTCCTATTTTCTCGTCTTGGTCAAATATATGGTTGAACACATCTGCGCTTTGTTTAGCTGTGGGTCGAGTTTTCCGTTTTTGTTGTTGTTGTTGTCTTCGTTGTGTATGAATATCTGGATAAATAGGCAAAACGTCAGGGTTTTTATTTCTTTGTTCTTAGAATTTTTTGAAGTGGTTCCAGTGTCTGCAGTGGCTTTTTTTTGTTGTTGTTGTTTCTGGTTTAATTTGTGGCGGTGCGATCGCTTTCTTTGGAGCCATGGTTGCGACTGGTGTTCTTGTTATTGTAATTTCAGTTGATAGTGCTAATGGCACTGATGTGGTGTTCTCCTTTTCTTGTAAATTTTGCCGTGCCATGGTGATGATTTGACTTACTTCTATCGATGGTGTCCATGCTGATACTGGTGTAGGTATGGTTTTGAATAGTGATGGGTCTGCTGGAGTAACTGATGACGTTTTCCTTGTTTCTTCATTTTTGTTGGTAGGAGTTTTTTTTTTTATATTCTCAGCTTTTCCTTGGATCCGAGTAACCTCCATTGCCTCTACCCCTTTAATTCCCTCTTGGGTTTTACTTCTGACCTTCTTGCCCCTTTGGAGTGCCTCCGCGTGAGTAGTATTCACTGGGACAGTAGTTGTTATTGTTGTTGTTATTGGCAAGTTAAGGTGGGCCTCCATTATTTTCCCATTAGAAGTTGGAATCTCTCTTGGTGTTGTAGTAGTTCTAGTAGGGGTTCCAGTGGTGACGACGTTACTAACAGGTCGAATATGCTATCTCTTGTTTGCTCCCTTTGTGGGGTGCTGATTGGTAACATTTGTATCGGTCGTCTCTGGGGGCCGCTTCTGCAGTTACTTCTGATTGAGCTTTATTCCCAAATTAGCAAGAGTGTCGTTCGTCTTGCTTGAGCTCGAATGCTCCATCCTGAGGCGATATTCAGGCCTAACCCTCGTATCGCATTCAAGGCTTGTTCTGGGATAAGTACTTCCATATCTAACTTCAAGTAATGATTATTGTACTACTCGCTGCTCTCTTGGTTGATACTATGGTCAGACTCAATCAACCAATCAATAAAAATTAAAGTCGCCTACGCAAACTAGTGCTTTTGCGACCGGTTAAGTTTTGAAAGTCAAGATTCTCAATTGGTCGGGACTGTAGGAATGGAGCCACTACAGTCCCGCTTTTATGTGCGAATGTCGCACTTTTTAATTAGAGGCAGGGAGGAAAAGGACCCGGTGCAAGGCGCAAGCGTAACAGCTCCGAAACGCCAGCTCGTACTATTTAGTCGAATTAAGTACAGTTATTCTAATGGACAAATAAATACACCCAAATTTGTGTCAGCCATCTGTGCAATTATCCAAATTAAAAAAGTCAATTTTCTTTACTTAATTCATCATTAGTTGGAATTTTGTGTACAAAGTGTACCTTGATTTAAAAAAACAAAAACAGTACCAATCAGCCGAGTCTAAGTAACTCATATAATTTGGAATCACGCAATGTTAATTCTAAGATGGCGTTATACGAAAGGATCAAATCAGTTTGAAAATAGAGCAATTATCAAAAGAGGTTTTCAAAAGCCAAAACGAAAACCTCGTACATTCAGGCAATTATGGCAGCCTTAATTTGTTTCTTCTTTCTTCGACTGCTCTTCTTGGAGTCAAGGCATCGTCCGGTAGATTGGCAGGCTGCTCCGGTATATGACGGCTTCCATATCTGTTTTTCTGGTGGCAGCATTGTTCTTATGCCTCCCTTTGTTTTTAGGTGACCGCCTAGTGACTAATGCCTTCCCATTAAACTCCCTATGGTTGCTACATCATTCTTCAGTGCAGCCGGAATAGTTGTTTTCCACAAGTTAACTGCCCCACGGTTTCTGGTAGTCTCTCACACACACTGGCTACCTCCCTTTTCTACTGGTGGACGCCTCGTCGTGTAATAAGTTTTTTTCCCGTCTATCGGTATATCGTGGGTGTTCGTGAATTCTTCATATCAGCAGCGTGTATTTAGTGAAGGGTCGTTCGACTCTAGCAGCATACTACAGCTTAATGGCCACGTTGTTTTCTTTGTTGTGTGGTCCTACGTATATCACGTTTTCCCCGCTTTTCCCGCCTATGCCCTTTCACTGCGCTCCTGGTACGCCGGTCTTGCCTGCTCAGTGTCGACTGCCTGAATGAATGCTGAATGAATGAATGAACGATGATGATGTATGGTCAGACTTACTTACTTACTTACTTACTTAAATTATCCTTGTGTGCGACCAACTGGCCATTTACGAGTAATTAATGTGCGCACAGCGCACTATTTAATTTGCCCCCCCCCCCCCGACTGTTGCGGTAGCATCAGTTTGGGGTTCGTCAAGTGGTTTACCGGGCTGCAAATCCACTTGCGCTTTAATGCATGTATAATATGCTTGTTAATTAGTCGGTGTGGGGGTGCATAGCACCCACACACCGTTATAATGTGTGCCCAGCACACTGTTGGTAGTTTATGTCAGGCGGTGGAAAAGGAGGAATTGGGACCGGTGTGGGTGGCGCCTTGGTCCCTTTTGGTGGCTACTGTGGTCCAGGGTATGAAATTTAGAAGAATTTTATTATTTCCAAAAGTAAAGTGTTCGTCTCACACTTTTTTTAAAAAAGATAACTCTGTACGTTTTGTTGGCTTTAGTATAATAATTGAATTGATTTTGTCCCAGGAGCGGTACCCTATGCTTTTGTCCTGTGCTTCACATGGTGTTGTTTTTATTTATCGTTGCCACTTTGTGCAGCTGGGTCTGATGGCTTGGGATTTGTAGCCATCTTATATTGTCTAAGGATTACGGGTCGGGTTATTAGCTGTCACGCGTTATGCGGTGGAACCCTGATGGTCAGGGCTTATGACCACCTTATACTCTTAGGTTCGTTTTAGGGCCAGAAGTTTGGATCTGTGTTAGAGCGTGAGATTTAATTAGTTACCGCATTGTGCAGTGGGACCCTGATGGAGCAGCAGAGAGGGTGAACAGACCACTTGCTTGGATTGTTAATTATTAAAACAAAATTTGTCTCAGTAGTCAACGTTTGGTCTAAACATAACCAACAGGTTACTTTTTTTGTCGTCAATTAGAGAACGTGTTTACTTTTTAGGCAAACCTGCTTTTGGTCGCACCCCCTCTGCTGCTATAGTGTCAACCAAAAATTTTATCGAGACCTATACGATACCTTGACCTAGGATCATGCAAATTTATCGTTATAAATCCAAACGAGGTTACCTGAGTTTGTGCAAAGAAGTTTTTAAATTTAATCATGTCCATGTCCCCTGAACACCAAGTTTGATGAATGTTTCGTAACGTATGTGTATCAACTCCATTAAACACAACTAAAATATTACTGTTATCTCTGATCACTTTTGGAATTTGTACATATCGCTGGGTAACACAAATTACATCCGTGTCTTTATGTCTGCCTCGAGAAAATATTCTAGCTGGATTTGATTGTTTGTCCAGCATCACATCATCGTATACTACGAGACTATTAATACGTCCATCGAGATCATCCACAGATGGAGCTTCATCGATATCGGTGATAAAATCAACAACGCCATTATCATCATCATACAACGACGCTGCGTTTTCATTAAAATCCTTAAGTACTTCATAACATCGTTGGTCATCTACGGATGGCGCCACTAAATACAACTTATCCCATTTCATCCATCTCATTACTAAATTAAGCAACAATTGTGTTTTACCACTTCCAGATGGTCCAATTAATATCATCCTTATAGAATTTGGTAACGCTGGATGATGCTTTACTGGCTCACGTGTTCGTGTCGCTGAGAAGTCAATTATATCCGTAATAATTTATATCATGGATCTATATTGTGTTCGATGTAGAGCACCCACGCCAACTAGTAAATTGACTACAGTGACAACTAAAAATAAAAAACGTGCTCTTACAGGTAAATGTGAGCGATGTGGCACAAAAAAAAATTTAGATTTATTTCGTCGAAAACAAAAACCGGCGATGATATTGCTACGTCGCTATATAAATTATCAGGAACTCCTTGGGCCAAGTACCCTGGTGAGAAACATCTGCCTGGCTATAATTACTGTGGTCCTGGAACTCGTCTCGATATCCGACTCGATAACCAAGACCAACCAAAACCTGGAGAGTATCCAATAAACGCAATTGATCAAGCGTGTCACATTCATGATGTTGCGTATAAAAGTAAAGATTTGCAACAACGGCACCTCGCAGATGTGAAATTGATTCATGCGTTAAATTCTATTTCCGATAAATCTTTCAGAGAAAAACTTGCTAGCTTTCTAGTAAAATCTGCGATGAAAGGTAAACTAATGCTAGGGGCTGGTAATTAATTAACTGATTATTATCATAAATAATGGAATCTGTTTATTATAGTCCAAGAGGATACTGGAGAGGTAAAGCAGCGATTAGTAAACTTGCTGAAGCAGCAAAAGTCTCACGTGTTGTTGCTGAAAATTGGTTAGCACGACAGGCAATATGGCAAATCTATCTACGTCCGCCTAAAAAAATTCAACACGCACATTTTGATGTCAGCGTTCCTAATGAAGTTCATCAAGCAGATATTTTGTTTTTACCGCACTATACTATTAAAATTGGTAGACGTCGATCACGCACATACAAGTACGCGTTAACTGTCGTTTATGTTGCAAGTAGGTATAAAGAAGCAGAACCACTATCAACTAAAACAGCAACTGAAGTTGCATCTGTGTTTGAACGAATTTATCAAGGAGGACCCTTGCAATGGCCACAATTATTACAGGTTGATCCTGGCAAAGAATTTCTTGGTGCAGTATCATCGTTGATGAAGCAACATAATGTCAAAATTAGACGAGGACATACAGCAATTCATGGCGATCAGGCAATTGTTGAACGATTTAATCGAACACTTGCAGAGCGGTTATTTGGATATCAATATGCGAAGGAAATAATTCAGGCAGATACGAGATCTCGCGAATGGGTTGCAAGACTGCAAAAAATTATTCATCGTAATTTCTGGAATTACTCCACGCATTATTTCGCACTGTATTCTATCTGGTTGCAGTCTGATTAATTTTTTAAATTCTTTCAGCGGTTCATCAATAGCTCTTTGATCATCAGTTATTTTTTCATAATAATCCGCAAAAGTTTTTAACCAGTTTGTGTGGAGACTGTCCAACGAAGGGTGGTGGTTGACCATGATCGCCACACATTATCACAGCAGTATTTTTCGTTAATAACCAATCAAGGAACATTGTTAATGTATCCGACGAAACCGTACAAATTTCATCCCAGATAATAATCTTGGGAATATATTTCTCACCCATCCGCGATGGAGTCCACACGTCTCCACACCATCTAAAGAAACTATGATATGTTTGAGATTTCACTTGCCGTTCGGTCATTTCTCTGGCGAGTCTGTGTGTGGTTGTTAGCACAATCATGTCTGTGTTCTTGAATAATTCAATCGCGCGTGTTGTTTTACCAGAACCACCACACCCGTTAAGATAAACGGTTTTATGTCTGGCTACAGGATCATACACAGATGGTGCTGTCGATGCTGGTATTTGATTGTTATTCTTGTAATATTTTTCCATAATTTCAACGTCGGCAGATTCAGAATAACTAAATATGTTTTCGCGTTTTTTTCTCCATGATCCCCATTCACCAGTGCCAAGTAATTTATCTAGCAAATCCAAATATTTTTTATTTATATAAAATGAATCCGTAGCAACTCTAACCACTGTGTCAACAAATCTGTTTATCATCGATAATAAGTTTATTGAAACGTACGCGAGCATCGATGATCTTAAATGAGTAAACTGCGGTGACTCACCATCAATATAACTCACAATTGTACCTAATTTAGTTCCGTCAGACAGATAAACATCATTTCAGTTTATAAACATATTTCTCTCCGTTGTATCAGCAATAATAAAATCGAGTTCTGCATCGTCCATGATTAACCTCGTACACGTTCGTTTATGATCATACGCACCACCGTGAGTAAACTTACCTATTATTTTTCCGCCGAGATCTTTTGCAACTTTATTTTCATAATCAGTCATATCAGGATTTTCATCATCAGAATATTTCTTTTGTTGTGGCAACCAAACTTGCTTCTGCGGAAGATACGATATCATCGCTTCACTTACTTTCAACGATATCAATATTTTTACATCAGGCATGTATCGTAATAGTACTATTGGAGCCCAGTATTTTTCTGAGAAGTGTCTTCCAAACCACACATAAGTAATCGGATGGAGATTTTGTGCAAACTCGAATGACTCTATACAAGCAAATCCAGTCAGGTCAAAATCTGGCAGGGGTCCATTTATCGCAACTCTTGTCATCTCGTGTGTTGGATGACCAAATCTTTTAAAGTATTCAGAACACTGTCCGTATCCAAGAAAACTTCCAGGATAACACACTACCATATCAACCGAGATAAAGTCGCTATAATTGTATTTAGTATTCCATAATCCGCAGTGTCTGTATTCGATACAACTACGTTGAATATCAACGAGAAATTCCGATCTTGTAGGTTTCCATGAATTTTTCTCCTGAGCAAAGTGAGCAGCAGCTGATGGAACGGTAAAACAGTTATTCAATAATTGTTCGATAACATCATTATCATTCGTGTATTTCAACGCAAGATTTTTCATTTCGTCGTGGAGTGATTCTGCAAGATAAATTTCTCAGCTAGGCCTTACAAACTGATCGTAATTTCCATTATCGGAACTTCGAAACAGCCAAACAGATACAGGGTCACTCTTGCTAATATTTTTAATTGAATCAAATATGTAATCATTATACAATTTAATTGTTCTCTTTCGTGGAAATATCGTCACCGCTGACGTCCATGCATGCGCGTTATGATCAATAATTGTTATCGGAGCTCCCCTTGATTCATATTTCGGCGCGTATAAAATCTCTCCGGTTAACGTCTTCACTGTTATTGGAAATTTTAATTTCTTTCCCAGCTCAGCAACGTCGCTGATAGATGCTCCGGTATCTTTAACTGTTTCTGCCTACATATTATTTTTTACGTCTTAGATCTGTTAAACCGTTTCCACGTATCGCTGCTGAGAAATGTTCTGTAACTCGCTCAGCTACACAATTTATCCTTGACAGTTTCATCGGCGCAAGATCATCAACGCTAGGTTTATTATTCAGCGGATATAACGCATAAACAACTGCAGTCACAGGATACACTTGTTCGTAATATGGTTTGTCAATACCGGTCAGCATACCTGATTTGGAATTTTTATTCAACGTAATGATGCTACTTCCAACTGTCACGCGGACGGGATCACGTTTGCCACGGATAATCCAAACGTCGTCGTCTGTCGGCACAATAAATTTTATCTGAATAATATATCGCTGATCATCAAGGTAGTCAATAATGTTTCTTGCTAGCTCGTCATTCATTCTACCATCAATATTATTCATGATTCTGAATGTTGACCACGCATGAACTGCACCATCGTTGTGAAATTCCTTGTTGGCTTCGTTGATACGATTAATTATATCCTTATTCATCAGCGCCAAATCTTGCATCGAAAAACTAAATTTAAGTTTCGACAGTTTGTCAAGATCAAATCTAGCTCTGGAAGGCTTAATTGCAGATAATCTCGTGAATTCCTTCATATTATAATTAAGGCAAATATGTGTTTAATTAAACTTTAATCATAAATATAATGATTCAAGCAAACAATAAATGTAATTGGCTCATTATTGGACTTACAACACCGTGTAACCGCGCATGCGTAAACGACTTCTGTGGTTATCATATGCAAAGTTTTCGACGTGGAAGTATAGGACCAAAACCGTGCTTGCGGTACGGTGTTGGAGTCAGAGGAGAAACACGGTTATGTGTGCAATGTGGTGGAAAAAGATACAGAGAGCTGAAACGATATTATGATAAAAAAATGTCGAGTCTCCTATAAAAACCGCCAAAGACTATCTCGCCAGGTTTCAAAATAACTATTTAGACAAATAATATTAGTATATAAATGGAACAAAATGAATTCGTAACACATCCCACCATTAAAAAGTATGAAGCATCAAGAGATGGTATCATCAGAAACTGTGGATTAAAGAAACCAGTTGGTACTGTTGATAATGCTGGTTATCTTAGATTTACTGCCGGGGGAAAAAGATATTACACACATAGATTCGTGTTAGAATGTTTTCATGGAGTCATCGAAGACGGACTTGTTTTTGATCATATTGATCGAAATCGGAAAAATAATAATTTATGTAACCTACAAGCTATTACGCAAAGCCAGAATTGTAGAATTGGTGAGACGGGTATGTACAAAATGGTTGGAAAGAGGGCTATTAAGTCTGTAAATGTGGATACAGGTGAACAAAAAATATTTCCTTCCATTAATTTAGCTGCTAAATATTTTGACATCATCTCACCTTCGGTGCAACGTGTTGCAAATAATATAACCAGATTGGCATTTTCAAAGAAATTCAAGCAAAAGATCACGTTTAAATATCATACACATGTAGCGTGATAACTCCGTCATCGCTGATAGAGTAACTGCGCAGTTGTCAAGCTTGTTACTGCGTGACGTGAACGCTCGTATAAAACAACTAAATGAAATAGCGACTCTCTTTTTGTGTGTGTATCGTAATTGTCTGTAGTCAGTGATCTGTATTTACCTTTCATAAGTTGTATTTTAACCGTCTTTTTGTTGGTTGGGTTTAATAAAACTCAGATTATTTTGCGTGTATATGTGATCAGTACACATAATGTGAAAAATCCCAGGTAGGTTATTTTTAGATCTTTCATTTAGGTCAGCATCTGTTTCCAATACATTGCGGGTATTTTATGTCCACATTGTATTTAGTTAAAATTAAAATCCTCACTACAGTTTCGTGTGTGAAATCACACTGCATTTTATTCAGTTAAAATCTGTGTGAAATTAAAATAAATTCACATCAGTTGAAATGTATGCGAAATCTCACTGCAGTTCACGTAGTAGTATAGGTAACTTTATAGTAATTTCTGAACACTGTATTTGCAAGAATGGGACTGTGGTACAGTGTTAGAATGTTGGATTCTGATACTGAGGCCTGTGGTTCGATTCCCATGGCAGACACATTGTCGATGGGGACGGTATGATGCCATTTCTCTAATAATAAAATGGGGGGGGGTCCCTCAAAGGGTCTCATGTACACTTTCCCACCACGTCGAACAACGTGGTGGGTGCTGTTTTGCACTCACTTCGGGGTTTGATTTTGAGGGGGGAGTGTACATGAGATTGAAAAAACTAGACAGCTCTCTGAATTCCTAATATTTCGGTTCGCACATTAGGAATTCGCCGGGGAGTGTGTCTCTTGGAACCCCCTTAAAAATAAACAGTAGGGTGATGTGAGTTCGTGACCTTGTGACCTCATTGAAGGGTACCCACACAGGGAACATTAAAAAAGAATGTTCGCCAAAGGAAAAATCCTCATGAGGTGCCTGTGGGCCATTGGAGAAGCCTTAACCATGAAGAGTGCCACATTGACAATTTGTACAATAACAATAAAAGGGCTCATAGGACCTCATGGTAAAGGATTTACTGGCAATGAAGGGACCCGTGAAATGATAGACCGAACATCGCTGCTGTTTATTTTTTGTTATTTTATTTTTATCATGATATTAATTCATTAATATTTTATTATTAGATTAGTTCATAAATATTTTTATTTGATTCATAAATGTTTAATTACAGCAGCAGAGAAGCTGACGACAACACATGTGTGTGCGCGTCGCAAACGAACACGTCTAAAATTTGAAAAAAAATTGTCAGCGCGGGGTAACAAAAATGCTAATTGGATCTGTTTCCCCTTGCATGAGAATATACTCGGTTAACGGTTTCGGTTTGAAATTATTGACCTTATTTTTCAGTCTTCGTAGAACCCTTATTTTTGCAAACGGAGCTCTCTAAAAAGTTGTAGGGTTCAGCTTCTCTGCTGCTACATCCGAGGTTTCTTACTCTACATGACGGATAAACATTGAATTAGATGCGCAAGAACATTTTCGTACAATAACGGTAGGTGTTGAAATATCACTCGACCAAGTTTCAACAATCAATGAAACGTCTGAAATAAGGAGCAGCAGAGAGG
>JAECUM010040868.1:0-20898 GCA_016617855.1 Megalonaias nervosa
ATATATATATATATATGCATGCAAGGAGCATGACAGAGGGACAGAGTCCGTTTAGAAAGATTAATCATTTTTTTGTTTGTTGAATATACAAAAATGAAAGTATCCCTTACATACATTTGCAAAGGATCGGGTCCATCAATGATAGGCAGAAATGCGGTAATTGTTAAAACCCCCATGTAAGAGATGTGTGTGATGGATGGGAGGAAGAACGTGTATAAACGCAATGTATATCCGGGTTCTAAACGTTATGTCTTGCCAGTTTCGTCAAGGTACTAAATTTACATTTTGTGACACGGCATGCAAAAATAATGCCAAGTAAAATTTATTTGATCTCCCCATTACTGACAACATCAGCGTTGTTAGATCTCATGATGGTTTGATATATCAAAGAAACGAAATTAAAATATGTTAAAAAGTACAACTATATTACAATGTTACACCATGTCCCTTAGCGGCAAACTTTAATTTTAAGTACTACGTTGAAGCATATTCTGCATTAAAGACTATAACCCATTTTACGTAAACAATGACAATAATAAAGAAACAAATGTTTCAAACTTTGCGGTAAATCACCCATGGATTCTAGATTATGTGTCTGCAATACATTGGAAAGATGATTCAAAGGCTGGAGAAGCTCATTAGAGCCATTCCATGGAAACAAATCATTTCATATTTCAGGAACGGAAGCAGCAAAATCACATCTAATAAACTCATACGTGCAGATTCTCACAAACGTTGAGCGCTCAAAACTAATCTTACTCTAATTAACACACTTTAGAGAGCTTTGTGTTTTACAGGCTGTCGTGAATGAAAAATACGTTCATTCAGACATGTACGAATGAGAAAATATAATGAATGATAACATAGTTCCTGTAGCCAGATCAACAACCAGAATATGAACAAACCCGTCTCTAGATAAAATCATCATTTACATAACCTATGAAATATTAATATTAAACGTTTTGTACATTATATCCTGAATTCAATATTTATGATATAATGGTCATCATATACTATACTCTGATTTAGTTAGTAGAATAACGTTGCCATTCTTACCTTCTACTGCAATCAATTCTTTGCTACCAGGTGTGGTATTTCCATGGAGAGTTTCAATGGTATAAAATCCTGCATCAGACTGACTTCCATTCAGCAACGTGAATACCACAAAACGTTGCGATGTGTCCCCGCTGTATAGCAATCGATCCTGAAAATTACTATTAATCTGTGGAGAATCAGTTTGTTGCAGTAACATCATTATTTGCTGATTTGGATGAAGAACCCGCAATGTCCGTTTTAATCCTTGTTGATTGTAAAACCATCCAATGGTGATATTATCTCCAACAACGGCACACGTGGGTCTATCTGTAAAATATCAATATTTGATCTGCTGTTTATTTTATTTTGTTTCGTTTTCGTTTGAAGGCAAAGATTCTACTAATTTGTCATCAACTTAATGGAAATATCATGTTCTGAATTGCTGTACTACAAGTACATTTTTATATTGTCTCAAACTCGGCGAAGAGAACGATTCGAGACTTGAATAATATTAATTATAAATTTAGTAATGCATTCTTTACGTGAATACAGTAATCTCTTGAATAAGATCCTGCACTTGTTGATAACGGTGACAATAGGTTTGTGCTGTATGGAACTAGGTATTTAAGTTTAATGTTTCAACGTTACCTAGATGACTATGAAAAACATTCCTAAAACATCAGAAATCTTTTCTGTTTCCGTTCATACTGCTACTACACATTTCAAGGGTATATACGTAAACATAATGCACTTAATTGTTATTTGTCTTATACGTTCAACAAAATACCTTTGATGCTGAAAAAGATTCTCCCACTTTCATTTCTCCCAGTGGCTACTTTATAGAGTCCTGCATCATTCTGAGAGGCACTCGCTATAGTAATCTTGTACATCTTATCGAAATCGTCGTTTCCACATCTCAATCGGCCATACAAATAGGAATCCGTTGAAACACTACAACTCGACCCAGCCAAGAGCGCACAAAGCTCGTCATAGTTATATAAAGTGGATTGTGTTATTGACCTTTCAAATTCCATGCTGATATTTTCTCCAACGCAGCCTTGCTTTATTTCACCTGGTCCTGAGTAGATAGACCATACTTAATGCTATTTCAATGTGGAACATAACCAACAAACAACAACGTATTACTAGATACTTGTGCAGTGTATGCATAGCATACAATAGAAAATATTTGTGGATGAACAATTAAATGGTGATGAACAATTATTTAATTTCAGTATATGTCAGTGACAGGAATATATTAAACACAATGCAGCGAAAGATTTCCGAGATGACTAAGTGAGCAAAAATAACAGGGAAATATTACATGTATTGAAATGTTCACAACTGTTTGCCAAAATAAGTATTGCAAAAGAACGTTTCTAGTAGATAAAAATGACAATGCGATATATTTCATGTGCAATATTATTCTATGCATTAAAGGTCGATCTATCATCAAACTGACTGTACAACAATCACGTGGGAAATTTCAAATCGTTTCGAATCACCTCGAATTTTACATGATTCAGGCCGATTATATTTGTCTAAGTGTATCAAGTTTCCATTTAGGAAAAAAGCATATTCTCTTATAATTCCAGTTTCCGGTTGTAAGAGTGTTCCAGAATCCGAACACTGGTTTTATCGATAACAAATGTAACGAGGTAAACACCTCCACCATACACACGCACACACACACACATACACACACATATATATATATATATATACTTTCTTCACCTTATTTTGAAATTAAGAGATGTATATATATATATATATATATATATATATATATATATATATATATATATATATATATATATATATATATATATTAATTTCAAAATAAGGTGAAGAAAGTATATTTTTCGTGTTCCAGAAAGTGAGAAATGGATTTATTTGTTAATGATATACTTATCTTGTGTTTCATGTTTCAAGATTTATTGTTGATATTTTTACCTTTGTCATTTTTCACATTTAATATGTGTTCTAAAGATTAAGTAGTACTCTAATACAGTAATAGTATAGGATTAAGCAAGTATTGGTACTATGATGCAAAATATAATTAATATCCTATCCTACAATTAAAACATAACACAATCCAGTTAGTCACGAAAATTGGTTATTCTGTAGTACACGTACCAGAAACGTATATTTCCAAGTCTCATGTGCCATCTTTTCTCTCGTACGCATCAGCTTCAATCTCGTTTTAAGATCGGTTTAGTTCTATAGTTCTATAGTTCTATAGTTGTATAGAAACTTACTTTCATTTCATATAACCCTCCATCCTCCTTGCTGACATTTTCGAACAATAAACATACTTCTTGCATGGTCAGATTATATTTCAGCATCATTCGGCCGTTTTGGACTGTTGCATGTTTGGCAATACCTAAACCCATTGACGCATCTAAAATGGTATTGATGTCCTTTCTAACAGTGATAAACAGAGTTGAACCAATCACTGACCAAGTCTTGTCATGAATGGATTGCCAGCTATTGCGTGCATTATATCGTTTTTAGTCCCACTGAAAGTACTGCTTGCAATTAAAAAACTATGAAAATATGACACAGAAAATAGTCAAACGAGTAATGGTAAAAGAAACCGTAATTAATGTATAATACAAACATCATCCATGACTGCAGATACAAAAAGTGTAAATGCGTATGCGGCAAATTTTGCACCGCAAAACCGTTTCAAAGAAGGGAAGTTTACATATTTCGAATGAAATCCTTGTTTAAAATATGCAGATGTGTAAACCAGTAAACGTAAAGGATGAATACGGTGGATGATATTTCAAGAGAACTTTTCTTCTTCGGCTGCAATATGGATACCGATACACACGTTGAACATGCTATTTCGTAGACAAGACTTAAAGAAATAAAAGATAAGACAGTCGGTATACTTAGTTTCGTGATTCTAGGTGACAAATTATCAACTCTATGCAAATAATCAGACTGCCCTATCCTTTATGTCTTAACGATACCTTGTATCGCTGTTTCGAAAAGAAAAAAGCTGTTTCAAAAAGAAAAGCTAAAATCAATCTTAAATATATCGATGGGTTTCGTATGTCATACAGTAGGATCCAACATTTTTCATGCATCAATACACATAAAGTTTCCTTGATAGAGCAGTAATATGTATGTACTAAGACATAAAGCATACAAATATGTATTGCTAATACCAAGATTAACAATCTTAGGAAAACCCGATGATTCTACATGCTCTCTTACTGAACTTCAATGATAGAATAATCACGTGAATGCCTATATGTTAATAACCGTATACAAAAACAAGCATATAAACTTATATAATGATTAATGATTTCATTTCAATCTTATATGTTCGTTTAAATATCACAATTTTAATGCCTTGGAACATTTCACACGACGCGTATTGATGCACAGAAATGAAGTTCTTACACTTAAAATAATTTGATAGGACTTCCACCGATTCAAGACCTGTTATAATTAGTGTATGAAAATCATGCTTTGTCTTGAAATGATGCAAAATTCAGTTCTACCTCTATTACCTGTTGTTATGACTGTTGTGACCAAGAAGAAGATACTATTCGACAGATGGAGCAAAACCATAACGTAGTCGATCCGGCGAGGTATTTGTCTTGTGTTCGGTTGACTGTTAGCATTCCTAAGAAGAATATAGACAGGAACCAGTTATGATTTTCACATATATTATTTTAATATCTGCCCACAAATTGAGTAAAGCATTAAGTGTACGAGTCTATTATGCACCCTAGGAGAGCATAAAGTGCATTCGTCTATCAGTTACGACATGAAATATATGATTCAAAATGAAACCACCAGTTTTTGTCCTGGTGTCCACATTCTATTTACTCGATTAGACCAGTATGTATACAATTATTTCATATAAATAAAAACGCTGTAACATGTACACAGACCCAACTATATAAGATTGACATTTGTTGTTGACTTCTGTCTCTCCATTATACGTAATAGCTTGAATAGTACACAATAAATATTACTGGTGAATACTTATAATCGTTAAGAAACAATATGATTATGAATCCTGCTAAGGGGATGAACGTGACATCCAATCCATTTCTTGGTAAATATGGATGAGAGCTCGGATTACAGGTAAAGACAAGGATTAGAGATAAATCTATGTGTTGCGTTGTTTCACTTATATAACAAGAGACGAATAATCTTAAATAATATTTGTTTATTCACGTAATAAACATTCGAGGCTTCAGTCTTTACTGAGTAAATGCACTAAGGTAGCTCTGACAAGTAGTTTCTTTATATGAATTGTATATTCGCTACTCGTGAATCTAACGGTCATAGCTAATGAAACTATGCAAAAGGTATACGCATATAATTTTCAAGATGTTCCTTATATACCTCACTCTCGGTTCTTGGTTATTATCTACGGTTTTAATATTATATATTATATATATATATATAGTATATAGCATATGTATATATGTTATATATATATATATATATATATATATATATATATATATATATATATAATGTTTCAAAGGCTGTTTAGTTATTGTGGCTATTTACTTAAAATTCAAAGCATAGCATAATAGTCAATATGTTGCGACGAAACACCATGGACAGGGATAGTACTAAGTATAAACACTATCTTCATTGTTTTGAAGATAAGTACATAATAATGCTATTCATTCTTAAAATCAAGATCATTACTATGAGCTCGATATACTCAATTTGGAATCTAATATCGAAAACACTGTGTTTTGCTCTGTTCTCTCTTAATGTATATGTTGAAATGCCTGTAATGTTGAGACGGTATCCTCCACTTTCACCATTTCGTATAGTCTAAAGCACCTCTGTATGACCTCACTATTGTCATTAGTTCTCCTTTATCAATCACCTCGTTAGTAAACATTACTTGTTTTTATAATGTGTTGATTTTTAACGATAATATACACATACACGACGAGTGATAGATGATGGATGGTCATGACGGGTTTTTGAATTTCATCTTGATGGTTTTGACATCAATAAATCTATTTTCCTATCTACTTCACGTAGTTATGGAATGAAGTAAATTACATTTTTTATACTAGTAACAATATGTCTATCGTACAGTGACATAAGGTGGCAAGCGTAAACAACTGAAGGTGGTCAAGAGATACTTTAAGTACATTCGGAAGAAATGTAAAGTAAGACTAAGAGGGTAATTTGTGAGATCGCACACTGTGCGCAACAATATTTGGAAAAGTTAAGCTTTTCAAAAAGGTGCAATACTGCCAAGAAAACCGAATAAACTAGTCATGCATTATATAACCGTTATGAAACATTACAATACATTTTTGTCTTTCTGTTTGCTCATCACATGAGTTGTTTCTTAGAAGTGTATCTAAATCAAAATGTCACTTGTTTATCCTTTTCAAATTGCCATATCTCTTTGTCTACTCAGCTAACTAAGTCAAACTTTAATGCGACTTATGCCGACTATAATTATAAATAGTTCAAACTTCTCGAATTTCTGTAATATTGCCCTTCACTACGGAAGCCAATTTTGCGGATTTTTTAAGGGCTGTAACATTGCTGATAATTATGATTTAGTTGCAGGCAATATGCTTAATGTATAACATGTTTATGGATCTTCTTTGTATTTACTTTAAATCCCAGAGATTCCACTAGGGTACTATCTGCCGGTGTAATGAAGTAAATCGACCCATATAGAATAGTGACCTCGGTCGAAAATTATATAAAAGAATCCCCCCCGGTCATAATTCGTGATATCGAGAATTGACTTGTTCATGATAATATGACCCTTCACATACAAAGAGGACCTCATGTATGATATTGACCCCATGCCGTTCATATAGTGTCTGAAATTTAATTTGCATTCCTTATGGCAGCATCTGTTCGGGAGTGGCGGTGATAACGTCTTGGTCTGTTGTGATGTCATTTACGTGACTGGATCCTCGGTTTATATTTGTAAATTGTGGAAAGACTTGCCTTATGAGAGTGAACATCATTCCGAGAAATCACGTCAAAAATTATTCTTAAAGTTGGTATCCAAATGCATTACATTTGCTGGACTCCAGCATTAATATCTCCACAACCACTGAAGATATTTGAAATAAAGAACAAACATTGTGGAATGGATTGTTTGGTCAAGTGATAACGCTTCTGACCCAGATCGAGTGATCGTAGGTTGCATCATGTTATGTATCTTTGAACAAAATAATTAATCCACATTGCAGAGTACTGGTTCTACCCAGGAAGCCAGCAAGAGTGATTAATATAAGTTGCAAGAATTTTTTTTTTTTTTTTGCAATCGATGTAAAATAAATTATGTTTATAGCAAGCATTTCAAACAATGTACTTTAACACAACTGAAAAAAACCCAGAAAATAATAAGCCACTTTTTAGCCAACTTCACAAGTATAAGTTTTTTGGATATTGGTGAAAAGGGCACGGGTTCGGAGTCGATTATTTACCGGATGAACCAAGGTACTTTTCGTTATACAGATGAAAATTCTAAAATTCATTACGCAGTGAGCAGATAGGCACTCATGGCACTCAGATCAGTATCCTATTAGTTTCAGTTTTGCAACGATATGCACTCGTTCACCGACAGTCTCGGTTATTTTCATTCTCAATCTTTAAATATTTTAATATTGTGAATTATTTTTCTTGCTAACAACATGTATTATTATACATGACGCATACTCAGTTTACCTGGATACATTAATGATGTAGCTTTTAAAGCATAACTGTATTTATTATACGCCCGTTGTAAGACGAGTCGCATTATGTGATGACATCCGTCTGTCTATCTGACAGTCTTTCTCATATTAGTGTCCGGGTTATAATTCTTAAACTGGTTGATATATTCAAATTATAATTGGTACAAATGTTACATTTATCGAGATGATGTGTCTGGAGCAAATTTCTGCACCGGGCGTCCAAAGCTACTGTCACAATGTTGGCCAAAGTTCAAATCGTATCCGATTCTGAACTCTTTAACCGGATACTATATTGGAATCATAATTAGTAGCCATGTTACTGACAGCACGACGCAAACAGACTTATCGAGTCTTGTTATATGTTATTTGTTTTTGCTCACCTAAGCAAGCGCTCAGCTGGTCAGGTGAGTTGCTCAGGATGGCCTGTTCTCCGTCGTTCAATCCTTTAAACTTGTATGCACCTTAGAGCGTTCATTATACATACAATTTTAAATCAAACAAGCCGGACAACAACTTTTATTTGAACAATACATGAGTTCCTGCTTTTAAATAGCAATATCCGTTTATATAAACCAGAGTTATTAAACGTAATGAAATTGTAATGGTTTAATTTTTTTTTAAATTAGCAATACTCGTCAAGCTGACAATTATGATCCTTTTCGTAATATGTAGCTGTTTGTGCAATATAGAGTTTTAATGTTTCAGCCAATCTTAGTCAGACTTGAATATAAATTTAGTTATATTGGCTGTTGTAATTGATTATATATACTATCGTTTGACATTTCTTTTATCTAATATTGTGAAGCAGAACACGACCTCCTACTTTAAACGAATGTTTGCCTAATACGGAGTCATGGTATTTAATTTAGATAGTGTCCGCTTTTTGATGTTTATTGAAGTTTCCTCTCTCTTGCACCTTAGCTGCACGAAAGCTTCACACCTTACTCTCAAACAATTGTCGCCTTGCCAATCGCTGCATGTCGGTATATCTGACTGTATTGGCAACCGTGCCTCTCTTCCATATACCAAGTAGAAGCAGTTTTATTTGTTGACACATATTCGGATGTCCAGTAAGCGAACAGGACATATGAAAACGTGTATTGCCAGCCTTTTTGTCCTTTATTAACATAGCTAGGCAAGATGTTGAGCAGGGTCCGGTTAAACCTTTCTGTTTAGCCCACTGTCTGGGGATGGTACTCAAAAACAAAGATATGTTCCATCCTCGTCTGCTTACAGAATCTATCACTGAGATCGTTACATAACTCCCTTCCATGATCTGTAGTCAGCAAATTGGGACAACCATGGCTCGCCACAAATCTAGTAAACGACCGCAAGACGATCTCTGCTATTGTTCTGGAATCAGCTTCTACTCATTTAGTCAAGTACTCCGTGAAGACTAATATATATCTATTACTTGAAACAAAACAGACGATGTGTTTAGTTGATCTACGAAAAGTATTTTCATTTAATGGGATTACATCAGGATCGGTTAGAATTATTCAAACACATTAATACTGTATTAAATTGATAAAAATAATCGAAAGTTAGCCATGTGCCACCAAAACAATTACACTGACCATATATAATAAAATACCCGAAGAATGTATTTCGTAACTATGGTTGCACGCCATGGTTCGCTACTTAAAACTCGGCGATATTACAACGCCAGCGTCATGTTAAGGTATCGCGATGTGCCCCGTTTGACAGTTAAATATATCTTGGAGATGCCTCTATAACCTGCTTAGACTTGATCTAATATAAAATTATTAAATAATGCGTCGTTAAACAATTTCATGTTTTAAATTTATCATTTCATCGCATTTATGTCTGAAAGATGTGCAACCCCAAAGCTTGGAGAACTTCTTTAAATTAAGAGAGGTCCGTACTAATATCTTATTTGTACGCGTACTTATGTAAATTTTCAGTTAATCACGGGTAGTTTTAAAAATTATTTAGACATATCTAAGAAACAAAGTCGCCTTCAGCTGGAGCATATGAAAGCGAAAAGCAATTAGGTGTAAGAAACAGGGTGATTTCCATGACGCATTTGCTTCTTGTGAATAAATGTTAATGGTAATTCCATGTTAAAGGAAGTGAAACGAGCAGCATTGCTTATATTTATGAACGCAGACTAAAATTACCCATGATTCTCCAGCACTTTACCACAATTCTTCATACATTACTATGGCTAGTACAATCAATGCATCGTTTATTATTTGCATTAAAAAAAAGGAAAAACACTTTAGAGAAATAGAAAGGCATGCCCAGGCAAATCTTGCAGCGTACAGAGGTCCAATACTCACTTGCTATCAACAATAGACTCCTTTCCAGTGAGGTCAAAATTGAAATATTAAACTAAATTCACAGTTTTTGTTTGTAACAAAATGAGCAAAGGATATTTAATTTTCTTCTAAAAAGGACCAGAACCTGTCGCTGTCACATATGCCTAGACAACTGCATATTCATCAAGCCGTAAGCACATGCCAACGTGGTAGTCACGTGATGCCAACACAACGTATTTGATAATTGCTCTGTGCATCATTAATCTGGCCTTCTCTAGATAACGGCGAATACAAACATTTCGCGAATTTAACATTGTATATCTAAAAAGAATTCTACATAACAAAACCTCATTCGAAAATTAAGAAGTCTGAAAAATAATGTCATTGTGTCTTCTTTGTTTATATAATTATTAATATAGTCATGGGTGCTTTTAAACACATTAAATAAAACTATACGAATGAATCCCATACCATATAATTGACGGCGACATGAGCAGTATACGTGGGAAAATGTTGCCATTCTTAATTCCTGAACGCCTCTGCACTCACAAGTCAAAGATTTAACTTTAACAGACAGTAAATTGAATTGATTGGTCTGAGTCAATAGACTATGAACTGAAATCGGTCTCACAGATATGAACGGCTCCATGAGTTAGCTACTGTGCATCTTAAATCTCGAGAGAAGTTCTATATTATCAGCTGGGTCAATTCCTTCAGCAGATAAGTTTCACGACTGTTTTGTTGCAATAACTAGAACACTTGTATGAACTTAACTATCTCTCTAAATGCTTAGATTACAGAACTTTACTTTTGTACGATCATATATTTATACTGTCTACCAATGCAAGTCTATTTGGTTAGGGTAGTTGTTTTCTGTCTATATAGTCAAGATTGCCACAATCATAGATGAGAAATATGTATTGGATCCATTATATGGAGCTATTACTTGCTGTTACCACTTACCCAACCTGTCATCAAAATGTATCGCAATCACATTTTCATATGTTGGTTACCACTTTGACTTTTTAGTATTAATAAAGAGAGAAATGTTGGAAAAAGAGCGAATATGTAATCGAAGTGGGGACGTATGCATTCTATATCAGGTTAAATGGAATATTGTATTTCCAGTCACATATTCGGCAAAACATAAGAGCGTGACTCTCTTTGAAGCACATATAGCAAGGTCAACATCCTACTTCACCGGATGTGATGCATTGTGGCAGCTCTGAGGTGCTATATTTGACTGAACTATCGATTCGAGGTAAGATTATTTACCCGATGCATAGTTTGAAGAGTTATCATGCAAAACTAGATAGTGCACCCAAGTCAGCACAAAAGTCAGCAGGCTCTCGGAGTATTATTGCTGCTAAATATTTGTTCCAAGAGCTGCTGATGATCGGTTGAGGTGTTTGAATAATTACACGTCACACAATACCCAAACAAAGATAAATGAAGTATGTTTTTGTTGATACACACCATTTTCCTGAAATGGCTGTCAGAATAAAAAAGGAACTGCTTGCTTGTCCTTTTTAAGGGAATTTGACTATAGTAACAGTACTACACTGTTAATTCCCAAACCCATGTAGTAATATTACTCTATATCCAGGCACTGATTTTGTGATCTCCAAAACCTGACTTAGTAACAGTATTACAGATGATATAATACCAATACCTCAAAGCTATCCCCCCAAAGCCATCTAATAACATTACCCTATGTCCAGGTAATGATTTTGTGAACTCCAAAACCTGATTTAGTAACAGTTCTGCAGCTGATATAGTTGCAATACTACAAAGCTATCCCTCCAAAGCTATCTAGTAACATTACCCTATGTCCAGGCACTAATTTTGTAATCAACAAAACCTGATGTAGTAACAATACTACAACTAATGTAGTAACAATACTTCATAGCTCTAATGCAATCCCCTAAACCCATGCAGCAACTTTACCCTATTTCCCAGCACTGATTTTGTGATCTCCAAAACCTAATGTAGTAACAATACTACAACTAATGTAGTAACAATGCTACATAGCTATCCCCTCAAACCCATATAGTAACATTACCCTATGCCCAGGCACTGATTTTGTGATCTCCAAAACTTGATGTAGTAACAATACTACAACTGATGTATAACAATGCTACATAGCTCTAATGTTATCCCCTACATCCTTGTAGTAACATTACCCTATGTCTAGGCACTGATTTGTGACCTACAAAACGTGATGTAGTAACAGTACTATATAGCCATCACAGCAATTCCCCAAAACCCATGTAGCAACATTACTCTCTTTCCAAGCACTGATTATGTGATCTCCAAAACCTAACGTAGTGTCAATACTACATAGCTAGCCCCCAAACCATATAGTTATATTACCCTATTTCAGGCACTGTATTTTGAGCTCCAAGACCTGATGTAGTAACAATACGACATAGCTCTCCGCCTATCCCCAAACACATGTAGTTGTTGTTGTTATAGGGTTTAACACCATTTTTTAGCACAGGATAGGCTATACATGGCGGCCAGTATAAATGGTGGAGGAAGAACCAAGGCAAACTCCGGAAAGAAAAACCGACCCACGAGAAGCTACTGGCAAGCTTTCTCACATATTCACATTGGCCGAACCTGAGACTCGAACCCAGGCAGACAGAGGTGAGATGGGAATGAACCGTAACGGTGAACTTGGCTGCTCGTGGCCCCCAATGTAGTAACATTATTCTATTTCCATGGTAACATTCTAACATTCATTTTGTCATTTAAAAAATATGATGTAGTAAGATTATTATAGCTATGCCTCACACTGCCTCCAGAAGATAAAAGATAATTCAGCGCTGTCTTTCTTATAGGACATTACCTTTATATTTAATATTAAATATTACTATTTATAAAATCCCTTCTTCATAGTAGTATTACCATTCCCGTGGCCTAAGTGGTTAAACAATCCACCTCAGATGCGGGAAGTCACAGGTTCGAACCCTGGATCAGTCACACCAGAGATTTATAAAAATGGTACTAATAGCTACCTTGCTACGCACTTAGCATTAAGAGGTTAGTGTTAAGACTGGTTGGCCTGGTGTCAGAATAAATGTGACTGGGTGTGACGTCATGTTACATGTCTGTGGCATGATGCCCCAGTGCTAGACATCACTATAAACTGCCACACAGACATAACAATATGACTGAAAAATTGTTAAATCTATATTAAATATCCGAATCACACACACACAGTAATATTACTCCACTGATTATCAACTATGACTACCTTTCCAAGCCAACATTGCTGATCTCCATGCTCAATATAGTAATGATAGGACCAATCACACGACTTTGTGTAGAATAGGAAAATTCCATTTGAAGCTTAGAATTTAAGTCATACACAAGGATGTGCTGAGTGTTTAATGCAAATTTGTAATCCCAAGGATGGAGTGTGCAATCCTACACTAAAGCAGAATGATGGATTCTTTTTCTCACATTTCTGTGCTAAAAGAGTAGTCAAGGTCAAAAATGCATAATGTTAACACTGCTGTGACTTTCAAGCTGCAAATCAGCCACGTAAAATTTCCTTACCATAACAAAGAGCATAAAAAGGCAAGATTTACACTGAAATATTCAGTGTAACTTTCAGCAACATTTAAAAACTTTTCAACTTTCAAAGAACAGTACCAGTAGTTAAATTGACTATAGTAACTGCAATACATAGGTCTGAATTGTGTACTGAAAATAATTTGTGTAATCATACAGATATCAATAGATCATAAGATGAAGTCCACTTTTATTGATAAAATTAATCAAGACAGACAAATAATAATAACAGTTCTCAATTCAGCTTTGAGAAAGAATTGATATAAACTTCAGAACAAATACTGAGAATATACATTTGTTAAACAAAAATCAATTACAACAACAGCTTTTTCAACTCAGAATTGGACCATAGATGCTGTTCATGTAGCGAGGTCGATCAGTGTGAAACATGTTTGTGGGATTTAAACCAATGCTCAATTTAATATGTAAATATGTTCCAAATAATGTTTTTATTTGATTATTGGGGAACAAATTTCAAGTGATGATGCAATTAAGTGTTTCATATTTTGTGTGCATTATGCTTCCAGTAAATTGTCAATATATTGAGAAATCATGATAAAGATCAGGAGTGAGGCACAATCAAGCAATCATCCTCTGGTTTTCTGAAGTGGAAATATAATCATACACATATGAATGTGAGAATATTACTATATTACCTAGTTGGGGTAAGCTCAGGTGATTAGCATGCATGTAATTTAAAATCAGATTATATATAAACATACATACAAATATATATATATATATATATATATATATATATATATATATATATATATATATATATATATATATATATATATATATATATATATATAAGCATATTATATATATATATATATATATATAGTGTGTGTGTGTGTGTGTGTGTGTGTGTGTGTGTTGTTACGTAGATGTAATTAAATTGCTTGTGTGTTAGTTTTAAAATTCTTTTAATTTTATTATTATTTCATTACATTTTATTGTAATGATAATTTTCATTGGATTTGAAACTCTTTCTCGGAAAATTAACTTGACCCGATTAGATTATAGCTACACTTCAGCTCTACATTTGGCTCACCCTGGTTCATAGACCTTGTAAACATCGAGTTAAAACGATTGGCAATTACCAAGGTAATGTTCTGTGTGCGTGATGGCTCAAAGAAGGTAGTGGAAATTTATTCTGGAGTTATAAACAGAATATTATAAAATGTGTTTCAACGAGGAATTGTTGCCATTTGTACAACGACCTCATCTGACGTCATCGCCTCCATATTAGAATTTCATCGAGATGTGTACCTGGATTCAATTAGAACTCTTTAGTAATAGGACTTATATTTTTTAATTTTAGGATTAATTTTTGGATTATATTCATAAACCGTAAGTCTTATTTTCCTATTTTTACGTTGTTTTCTAGGGAAATAAAACATTTTTGTTAAATTTACAAAGCTTGTTGGCTTCACTCTTTTCTTTTGTTACTTTTGTATGAGCCTACATGTAACAGTGTGCTTACTGACTTGGTGGTACATCTAATATTTGTTATCATGAATAGAGTTGAATTGAGAAACAAGTTAGTATACTCATGAAGTCTTTATTTTTCTCAGCTGGCATGTCTGAAACATTTATTTATACATTTCTCTATTTGTTTTTAACAAATTGGGTTTATAAGGCCGATAAAATGAATTAGTTGTAATGTTGCTATATTACTTCATAGCATATACTACTTTTCAGACTTTACCTGGCTCAAAATTATATTACTAAAATGTAGATCTCCCAACTTAGTTGAACAAGATTACTACATAGCCTAGATGTGTATATAAGACTGTAAATCAAACTCCTTGTAGTAATATTATATTTTAATAGATGGTATAGATATTTCAATTTACAATTTTATAAACAGCTGATTAAGCCTCTATTAGCACAATGTATAACAAAACAAACTTCTACAATTATAACTTGACATTCTGTAGTCAATTACTATAAATCCTTTTATCGACTTAGATGATTGTAGGTATGAGTGTCAAATGAACAACAGGTAAACAAATCCTTACTGCCTGTTACCTTTATCATATGTCCATAGAAGTTGTCCATTGGCTTTGTTACCACAGTAATAAAACATGGAAAATCATATCAGTACATTTTTGATACATAGAAAAAAGCATGTAGCTTGTATGACAACTTTTTAAACATGTCACATGCTTAATTATATTTAAGACAATTCCTGAATACATGTACATATCATTTAATAGTTACTGGTACGAAGAGTTACTCATGTTAAATTTGACTAGTTATTGACTTTATTTTGAAATCACATCTGGATACAAGAAAGATGTCATTTGTACATCAAGAGTGTCATCCTCAAGACCATGATAAGCCTTCTTTGCATGATCAAAACACATAGATACCTAAGCATTGTGGCACTTTAAACTGAATAATGTACATTGCTGTTTTCAGTAATAGTTACCACTGTGAGAGCCAATGATTGTAAAGAAGCAAACTACAGGAAGTTGTTGTTGTTATATGGTTTAATGCCATTTTTCAGCACAAGATAGGCTATACATGGCAGCCAGTATAAATGGTGGAGGAAGAACCCGGAAAACCCCCAGAAAGAACCGCCGACCCAGGAGAAGCTACACTGGCAGGCTTTCTCACATACCCACATTGGCCGAACCCGAC
Source organism: Megalonaias nervosa (assembly GCA_016617855.1). Classification (NCBI taxonomy): domain Eukaryota; kingdom Metazoa; phylum Mollusca; class Bivalvia; order Unionida; family Unionidae; genus Megalonaias; species Megalonaias nervosa. Next base: position 16,253 of record JAECUM010040868.1, read on the forward strand.
ACTCGAACCCACGCAGACAGAGGTGAGATGGCAATGATCAGTAATGGTGAGCGCTTTAGACCACTCGAATACTCGAGGCTCCAACTACAGCAAATGTCTATATACTCTCTTGACAAAATGTAAAAAACTTCCCATATAGATTATGTCCTGATTTTTTAAATTTTATCATTAAGGATAAAACAAGTTTTTAAATATTGCTCAAAACAGTGATGTCTTGCAAGAATCAAACTGTAAAAAGGAAAGTAAATCACACAAATCTTACGAATCTAATTTGCTTTGTGTCATATGGTTAATAGCCAGTTTTGTGTCACATGTCAATGGCCATTTATGGGACAAGTCACAACACTGTTAGCCTTATTTTAAATAATTTCTTCTTTTAGTTTTCACTTTCTCTTTGTTAAAGTTTATTCATAAAAACTGTACCTATTGTAACATGTCCAGAAAGTATACGTAACAGATAACCTATATTTATATCATTTTGTCATTTGTAAAAAGTTTAATTGCCATTTTCTGGTGTTGCATACTAAGTCATTGTTTTCCACTTTTTTGTTGGTCCTTCACAAAATGTAAAGGTGGTTTCCTCTGAAAAAATACCCAGATAAAATTGTTTGTTGTTATATTCTACCAGTGCTAGCTCTTCATCCGTCTCCTTTCTGTAATGAAACAAAAAATAAAACTTAGTTGGTTACTACTTATATGAAAACCCGAGACATACCAACGATGAAGATAATTATCAAGTATGTGAATTCTGAGAAACAGACACTTTATAGCAAATAAGACAGGGTAAATGGTCCCCTATAACACATTTTAATAATATATATGTGGATTCTGTAATATAGAAAAGGTACAAGTGAACAACTTGCAATTTATAGTACATGCACACATATTCTTAACAGAATGTTTTTCGTCGTCATAGCATGTATAGTCAACGGGATTATAAGAGTTGGAAACATATGGGTTTCTGCTTTATATGGCAACCTGATGGAGAATTTAATTGCGATATTTCTAACACTAGTCCACCAGTTTTCCAGGAATGTACTTAAAAACAATTTCTACAAAAGTTGTGCCCATGTAATCTCTCTACAAATATCCAGCATTCATAGCATACGTAAAAGAGTTTTTACTACCCTCAAATATTTTCAATGTGAATAAAAATGTAGTAGGAGTGTTTCAGATTACATGTATATTGAATGTTGTACCACGATTCGGTTAAAAAAATCAGTCTTACAACTGTGTGGCTGTCATAATGATTAAATGGAGAATATTATTCAAGTCACATTACCCAGAATATGCTATTACTTGTCTTTTAGACTAAAGTAAGACAAATGAGTGGTAGGAGGTCCACTTTGGCCACTTATTGTGTTAATATTGTCACAATAGAACAAATTCTTATTTAAAATGCTATGATTGCATGTCTTTTTTTCTATAGGGGCATTATTGATTTTAAGCAAATTTTGCAGCCCAGTTATCGTCAATACATTTTACATAAATAATTGATATCGCTAATCAAATATACTGTATAGAATTAAGTTTAAAAATGCTAAATAAATATGACTTAGAAAGTCTAATATAAAATATTCATCCTCATTTAAAAGAAATTAATTCACTAATTTATGTTAACCTGTTTGATTTCAATTGTATCTTTGGAAATTACTTTATATGAAATTTATATAAAAAATGTCCCCGAAATCCTAGCTATCAAATTAAAATAAACTATTAAATCAATTGATTCAAATATCATAACATGGAAAATATACCTTCACATGTCGGCTGACTGCTGCTGCAAATATCTGTAGTATCTTCTTTTCTGTCATCAAAACAAAAATATCTTTGGAAACAAATACATGGTCTTTTATCTCTCACTTATGTTTGTGCTCCATTATGCCCTACAGTCTCACTTCTCTGAGGATGAAGTTTCAGAAATGACCAGACAACTGATATCAGTTTACCTTTATGACAGACCCAGTTACTTGACTCAAGGACATGGAGGCTATCATATTTCAACACTATCAGTATCAGTTTGTTGGAATCCAATTGACTTTAATTGCCACAAAGACAAATGCATTGCTTTGTGATTCTGCAGTTGTTCCTGTGTAACTGTGCAGGTCACTTGGGTATAGACTTTTCAGACCTTTTTGAGAAGAAAAACATCTTATTATCACAATTAAGCAAACATATTTAGGAAAGACAATTAAAATATAATTAAATGTATATGCATTGATATGTAAGTGATCAAATTAGATGTTCAGGCCATTACAACCTCCTTGCATTTATGTTACAAATTTGTTAACATTTTGTACTTGACCTTGCTATTTTAAAATTCCAAGCCCAAAAAATTCACAGTATTCGATCTACATTATTATTGACTGTATATATTTATTTTAAATGTTCATGGGAATATGTATGTATGTATGTATGCTTGCATGTATGTATGTATGTATGTATGTATGTATGTATGTATGTATGTATGTATGCATATGGGTGTATGTGTGTATGTGTGTATGTACTTTAACCAAATAAAGGGAGTTGCAGTAGCTCAGTTAACAGGGAATCATAATCTTAATCCTAATATTCACACTTTGATACTTACTCAGGCCAGAACTGGGCTAACTGTTTTGTTGTGTCCTTAGCTAAAGTATTTCACTCACATTTTCTTGTCATGATATTGCCAATAATGTGTTAAAAAGTGCTGACAAAACCAAGAAAAACAACACAAAGAAAATCATACACTAAAATGTGACTTCTAGGGATTGATACTACATTAGCTACTGAAGGATACTTTAAGAACAAGTACTTAAAATCACAAGGAAAGCAAAATTTACCTCTGGTTTTTATCAACTCTTTATAGTACCTGCTTTGATCTCATAAAAAAGAATGTTCTTTTGTACCATGTCTTATCACTGTGGTCAGCATATTAGTATCAAGATCACTTATATTTGAATTTACTTTTTGCTTGATAATCCTTGTTCACGATGGCTTCTACAGACTACCTTTTATTTTCATTCCATTATAATTAATACATTGCATAGAAAACTAACCATCTTCATTCTACATTCAGAGTGATACTCTATTCAAAAGGAAGTTGTCAACTTTCAGACAGAAGATTCCAGCACTGACTCATCGGAATTAATTAGCGAAGATAGATTTGATATGCAGTTGTTTTACTTCAGCTCTAAGTGCAAGTGTTCTAAAGCCTATCTTAATTACAGCCAATCAGTGCTATCTCTTATCTGTGTTTGAGAACAGATTTGCTGGTCCTGGTATTCCAATGATACATCAATCTCTGTTAATTATCAGAGCACCTGCCTTAGTTATTTGGTCTTCAAGTGTCAGAGCTTGTAGTTCTGAGTCAATGATAGATTTTAGAGAAGTTGGAAATAAATGTGTAAATATAATCAATAATTTCATGGGAATGGTAAAAAGGTGAAAAACTCTTATATTCAAAACCATATTACATGATTTTTTCAAGCAAGTACATCAAGCAGAACCATGTACATCTAGAACTGTATCTATTCTATAATGGTTATAAGAAGTATTTTTAAGCTGCAAACATCCTGCCCCCAGAATTTGTGTACTCTCGCTGTCTCTCTCTCTGTGTCTCTCTCTGTCTCTGTCTCTGTCTCTGTCTGTCTCTCTCTCACTGACATATACTGAGCCTCCAGTTTATAAAAAATAGGTGTGTATGTGTGTGTGTGATTTGGATTTTTAACGTAGCTTTAAAGCAATTTCAGTCATACCGCTACGATGTCTGCAGTGTGGCAGTTTATAGTGATGTCTAGCACTGGGGCATCATGCCGCAGACGTGTAACATGATGTCCCACCCAGTCACATTATCCTGACACCAGGCCGACCAGTCCTAACACTAACCTTTTAAAGCTGAGCGCCAAGCGAGTCAGCTGTTAGTACCATTTTTTTAAGTCTTTGGTATGACTCGGCCGGGGATCGAACCCACGACCTCCCGCATCCGAGTGGAACGCTCTAACCACTAGGCCACCGGAGCGGTTCCGTACAAATGTCGCTTGGGACCTTGTAAATAGGTAATAGTACTCAAAAGCTATGATACTGTAGCCATTTGTTTTCAAAACAATTGTTAAATGTATGACCATTTCTGAAGTCTGCCCACAGCGTACTAATGTTTCTTGTTAATAATTGATTATATTATGTAGTAACTTTGATTGGTTTGGTTTTATGAATCAAAAGTCTTTTAACACAAATAGTGATGATGTCAGAAACTACTCGAATTAAAACCTGGTTTAAGATAGTCTGATCTCATTTGTGTGCAGAAATCATTGATCACCTATCTATACTGCTCCGGTAGCCTAGTGGTTAGAGCATCGTCGTGGATTAGATCCGCGGTCGAGTCATACCAAAGACTTTCAAAAATGGTACTAACAGCTCCTTTGCTTGGGTCTCAGCATTAAGAGGTTAGTGTTAGGACTAGTCGACCTGGTGTCAGGATAATGTGACTGGGTGGGACATCATGCTACATGTCTGCGGCATGATGCCCCAGTGCTAGACATCCCTATTAACTGCCACACTGCAGACATCGTGGCGATATGACTTAAAAAGTGTTAAAGCTATGTTAAAATCCAAATCACACACATACACACATGCACACACAGTATCAAAATGTAGTTATTGTGTAA
>JAECUM010040869.1:0-23911 GCA_016617855.1 Megalonaias nervosa
TGCAATATGGCGACCTATTGGTGATGCTGGTAAAGTAATTCTGACAAAACTTTCTCTGTGGATGCCAGTAATGACTCCAACAATACCTGAAGAAGAACATTTACTTTCTTTTATGAGCAAAGGTGGTAAATCGATGTTATCATGGTTGACAATGACCACAGATTCTATCCAGAGTAACATTAATGGTTTATTTACTTGGCAAATAGCATCACAGCAAGGTGTTTCTGCACCACGGCATATATTTATTGCGCTTCAGAATAATTTACGAGTAAATGATCAAACACAGAAAGTAATATGATATTTGACACGCTTGGGGTTAGTGAAGTTTCTTTAAGGATAAACGGACATCAAGAACCTTCTGAAGAGGTGTTGCTAAATTTTGAAAATAATCATGTTGCGCGTGCATATCATCGATTAATGACATTCATGGGACGTGATCAAAATATCGATTCTGGTTTACAAATATCACAGTTAGACTTTACAACATTATATCCGATTTATTACTTTTCGCTGGAACATTTAGATTTAACCAGACAATCAGTCGTTGACATATATTTTCGAGCTCGCGTAAACCGAGGAGCTATTGGTGATTACAGAGCTGTCGCTGTTATACTTAGTGATAAATCGATGTTGCTTGAAGGTGTTGGTGGACGAATGAGAGTTATTGATGCCCCAGTAGAAAACATGTAATTAGATCACTCGTAATAATTATAAATGTCACATCTAGTTAATGTCAGTCTGACTCCTGGTCAGATTAAAAAGCTACAATCATCATCAAAAAATAATTGTGCGGCAAAAATATCACTAAAGCGAGAACAAATCGCGAGTGGTCCGAATAAGCTATCATTATCAGAACGCCAGCATAAGCATTTAAATGAAGCAAAAAAATTGAACAAAGGTATAAAACTCAATCTTTCTGCGAGTGTCATTAAAGAAATCGTTAAAACGGGTGGCATATTTCCACTTCTTGCCGCGTTACCAGCAATAATATCCGCTGCAGCCCCAGCTGTTGCAAAACCAGCTGCATTAGGCGCTGTTGAAACCGCTGCTGGAATGGCGTTAAAGAAAGCAACGAGTCAAGGAATTATGCACGCAGAAAATTTAAAAAAAAGATCACGGGCAAAACAACGCGGAAGACGTCTAAGAGCACCAAACGTTCCACAGCCGGGCCGTCTAAGATTATCAGGTCCGGCATACGGTCGCGGTCTAAGATTGCCAGGGACCCCACATTCATGGTACGGAAAAGGTCTAACTTCGTCATCGAATTCGATGATTTTCCCTATGTCCAATTTTGATTTACTTAATGCCGCTAATCAACTGAATATGAAAAACTTTAGAGGAGTTTTTATGCGTGATCAATTACCTACCGTTGCAATGCAATATGAAACTGATATTATTAATCTCGATAAAAACTCTGGCCCAGGCACTCATTGGGTGGCGTATGCAATTGATCCACGTGGAATTATTTATTTTGATTCGTATGGGTTGGCGCCACCAAAAGAATTTTTAAAATATATAAATACTGCTAAGCAAAGTAAGAATTTGATGCGTTCTAAAATTTGGTATTCAACATTACCAACACAAAAAAATAACGGATCCACCGATATGTGGTCGAGAAGTACTCGCTGTACTTGATGCTGTATCAAATCAACAACACCACCTCATAAAGTCGTGCATGAATATACCACGTTGTCACACTTACACAGATACTAGTAAAGATAATGGTAGATATTTATGGAAGATCTTCTCGCAAAGCTCAGCAGCAAGTCGATTTATGTAAATACACAACTCTTGATCAGCTCAGAAATGAAATCGATCATTTATTAAATATCACAAGTGTGGATCAAAATGAAGTCGTTGTTTTTCAGGATAAACAAGGACGATTTAAAAAGAGTAATATACAACTGTTAGATGTTCTTATACGAATTCTCACCGCGGTTATTAATAATATCGTTATTTTTTCTGATCAAGGTAAAATACAAGATTCTGGTAAGTCAGTTAAGGATTTTATCAAGCGAGCTGGGGATTCATTCACGGGTCACATTGTTATGAATCGAAATAAAATTATAGACCTTGGAAACCCAGCCGCAGATACAGATGCAGCAACAAAAAATACGTCGATGATCAAGAATCTAAGTACGTATTAGTCAATGGTGGTATAATGCGTGCATTTCTCAACATGAATAATAATGGTATTAATAATCTTAGAACACCAGAATCAGATTTTGACGCTGCAACGAAGAAATATGTAGACGATAAGGAACTTCCTATGACAACTTCGTTAGCTACAATCAATATTGAAATGACTACAATCAATACCAATTTTACTAATCACGTACAAACTTTCTTAAATTTTCGTAGAAACATAAACAGATCTATTAATGATTTTTTTGGAACTCCACCAACTGTTGATATCAAACTCTCCGAAATTAACATGAAACTCAACGACATTATTAACGGAATACCTAGTATTGTACAAAAAACTAATCTGATTAAAATTCCACACAGACAAATTAAAAATATCGTGTACACAGTAGCATCAGGGTCATCAACATGGACACCGCGCGATAACACTCTCGAACACACAGCAGAAGTAACTGGGTTATACAGGCTATCCCTGTACGGTTTGGAAATTACTGCGGCCACTTCATTATCACCGAAGGTATATCATAATCCTCTGCTGGTGATGCTAACCAAGGACATCAAAGAAACGTTCACGTTGACATCAACGGAAATGCCTCCGAGACGTTACTGGTGGTGCCTGGAATTCGTAGCTGAAACTGTTTAATTACTTAATTAAATGACGTCATTATTGTATAATGAATCGAGTGACTGAGTCACTTATCGACGTTCAACATCACAGATACGCTCAAGTATGTGAGTGTCAAACCAAACTAAAAAATATCATCGACGATTATACAGTAAAAGTAAAAAAATATCGCAGACGTATGGTTGTTATTGATATAATTGTTTACTCAGTTTCCGCTGTCATTGCTGGAACCGGATTATTATTATCAACAATAACAATGACAGCACCTGCAGTTGCAACAATTGTCGTTTCAACGGCAACAACATGCGCAGGTATTCTTAATATTATCGCTAAGAAAATATCTACGTGTACAAATGATAAATTACACGAGTATATAATAAAATTACACACAGCAACAACATCTTATTCTAAACTATCATCGTATCTTTCTGCGTACCTCAGCGATGGTAAAATATCTGATGAGGAATTCGCAACGATAATGAAAACCTACGATGAAGCATTTAGAGTGGAACGCAACGCATTCTCTAGCGATTCTAGTGATAAAGTAACCTGTGTGAATGAAGGTTGAATTCCCGAGAGTTTGTTCTATTAAAATAATAATTAAATAACAGAGTATTTTAAATAAATGTCAGCGTTAAGACTATTACAACAGATTGTCACTAATACAACGCCGTCAAAAACTACTATGATATCATTAAGTTCGACCAATCCTGAATTTAGCGTTAACTTTCCAACTGCAATTCCAGCAAGTGAAATAGCATTAGCGCAATTAAGAGTTTATCATAGCTGGCCAAATATCAGGTCAACATCGTTTGGTGGACTACCAGCAAACAATTCACTTGTATTTGCGAATAAGAATAAACCTGATGGAACTCCTGATTGGCAAGTTGGTGGAATTTCAACGGGCAGTTATCAAATAGAACAGATTAATGATGAGTTCCAACGCAGAATTAAATCTATCACAGGAAAAGAATCCAAAATAGCAATCACTGTTTACGAACCAACATTATCAGCGGCGATTGAAAAAAATTCCCCTGATTATGTTGTAGATATTTATCAAAGTTACATCAGATCAGTGTTAGGATGGCCTGATGTTCCTCCCGTTTATAATGGAATTCCAGAACCAACCAAAAATGAATTTCTCACAACGGAAAAAAAATTCATTAAAGATCCAGAATATCGAAATAAAAATCCATGGCATTATATAGGATTTAAATTTGATCCAATCAACGATGAACATTACTTTACCGATTTTGACGGTAAAAGGATCCCTAAGATACGAAGATCAACATTTAATGTTATCAAAGACGCCAGGACGAAGATTGAGAGAGATATTGTTGATGAAGAATTTTTTAAAATATCTTTTAATGTTCTTAAGCCTGAATACGATAAAACACTTAATGATTTAAGAAGTTTATTTATTTCATTATCTCAACATTATGACGATGGTGTAAAAAATCAGATAATTGAAACAATAAAACATTTAAATGGGATCTTATTGGATTTATACATCGCTAATCGAAGTATTATAAACTCTGCGACTAAAGTCAATGGAAATATTTACTCATATCCAGAACAAAAGCAATTATTTCTTGATCATTACAAAATAACAGAAAAGGATTTACAAACATTTATAATACCAGATTTAAATAACGCTGAAATAAAAAAACAACTCAACGATGTCATCGATGAATATTTCCCTAAAGTATTTGCAGGGTGGATAAAAATAGCCCCACCACCGGTTATTCTTAGACACAATAATGATCCATACGGTGGAGGCCGTCATATCTCATCAACGATCGCAGTCAATCGAGTATGTGATGTAATTGATGACAGCTATCAAGTAGATCTTTCAAAATCTAGCCAGGCCTAGCAAGGTTATATATTATATTCATTTAGCCCTCAAGCGCCTCCCGGGTGGTTAATTGTATCAGAACCAATTAACCCCGTTTATCTACGTGTACCTAATCCGTTATTATCAAGAATACATTTCAAACTTACAGACCAAATAGGACGTATTTTTGATTTGCAGAATGAAAAACTTTAAGTATAAATCTGTATGTGAGATCATAGAGCGTTTTATCACAATGCGTCATCGCAAAACAAAAAAACAAAAAATAATATCCAAATCTAACTCGGATCAGAATAATTTTTTTTTTACTGGGTTAAATCGTAATTATTATAAGTAAATAATCTGTATACTTGCCAGGGTTTTGTTTAGCCATTATCACATTAACTCCACTTTCACTTTCATTTTCACAATGCTCTCTTAATTGTCTTATACGAAGGTTCACAATCTTTTTCTGTTCGTATTCATGAGATAATTCTAACTTAATTTTGTCAATAGCGTTTGAGAGAGGTACAAGCAGCTTTACCTGATTATCTGTAACTGCTGCCAACGACTGTAGCATTGCCTGCTGGATAAACTTCATGAATTTATAATCAGATGGTAAAGTGTACCTGTTCTCTAATTTCCGTTGTTCTAATGATTCAAAGTCAGACAGAATTTTTTCAGGATTAAGATTATCAGATATATTTACACCGTTATGTTGTAATATTTTAATAAATAATAACATTAATATTTTCAGAATTCATTATATTATAAATATTTGTTTAATATAAAAATAAAATAAAAATAATAGTCCCTAAGGACTGTTTCAAGATGATTATATACATATGATTATGATTATATACACAGGATTATATACACATGATTATGATTATATCTTAATTACGGACAGCACATTAACCCCATGTGATCCCCTAGGTTGCCAAATAACATCCTAGCAGGATCAGAGGTCACATATAAACTTAATTCTAAGTGCGGCGACATCACGTGAGACTTTTGCTGCTTCAGCAAGTTTACTAATCTCTGCTTTACCTCTCCAATATCCTCTTGGGCTATAATAAACAGATTCCATTATTATGATAATAATCAGTTGATTAATTACCAGCTCCTAACATTATTTTACCTTTCATACCAGCTATTACCAGAAAAGCAGCTAATCTTTCTCGAAGTGATTTATCTTTTACATTATTTATGGCATGAATTAATTTATATCGGCGAGATGTCGTTGTTGTAAGTCTTTACTTTTATACGCGACATCGTGAATGTGACACGCTTGATCAATTGCGTTTATTGGATACTCTCCAGGTTTTGGTTGGTCTTGGTTATCGAGTCGGATATCGAGACGAGTTCCAGGACCACAATAATTATATCAAGGTAGATGTTTTTCACCGGGATACTTTGCCCATGGAGCTCCTGGTAATATACCTAACGAAGCAGCGACATCTCCTCCTGTCTTTAATGAAATAAATTTGTATTTTTTTGTACCACATTTCACACACCTGCCTGTAAGTGCGCGCCTGTTATTTTTTTTTTTTTTATTGTCGTTAATCCGCTGGTGGACGTATGGGCTCTACATCGAACACAATATATATTCATATTATTTATTATTAAGGATATAATTGACTTTTCAGCGACACGAAAACAAGAGCCAGTCAAGCATCATCCAGCGCTACCAAATTGTATCAGAGCGATTATACTTGGCCCGAGTTATCGATAGCAGAGCTTTGTACGTAACGACCCTTAGAAAATTATTTGCTACACATAATAAAATAACCGAGGCAGATATACCAAGATTTGTATTACCATGAGATAACGACGATGAACTATAAAAATCAGTTAATGATACCATCGATGAATATTTTCCCAAGATCGTAAACACGTGGAGAAAATATCCCCTCCAGCCATTATTCTCAAATATAACAATCATCCATACGGTGGAGGTCGTCATATATCACCGGGTGTTGTCGCGATCACATCAACGATTGCAGTTAATTTGGTATCTGATGCTATTGATGGAAGATATCAAGTAGATCAAGAAAGATCCAGACAAGCACAGCAAGGATATATCCTATAATCATTTACCCCCCTATGTACCTCCTGGATTTTTAATTGTGTCAGTATCTGTTAATCCGGATTATCTGCTATGTCATAATCCGCTGTTGTCACGGATACATTTTAGACTTACTGATCAAACCGAACACTTACTTGATTTACGAGATGAAGTTTTGCCGACAAGTTTATATGTGCGTTCGTAACTACTTTTTCTTGGAATAAATTAAATATTATAATCTGAATCAGAAAGAAATAAATACATAAAAAAATAGCAAAAGGAAGTACCTGACGAGGAATATGAATGACGTCGGATATATATCTTATTGTTACAATTTTTCTCATTGCAATTGTTGGAACACTGAGAGCGATAGGGGTAACAAAAACACCCCTAAGTGAACCCCAGGTGTTTTGAGGTTCGGGGTGCCAGGCGAGTTACACCTGAAGTTAGTTTTTTTTTTTTACAATTTTACATCACCCGTACACAAGTATATCTCGTCATTAAATGTCCGCAGACGCCTCTTCCCCCCTAATTATAATAGCATATGTCGGCGAATGCAAGTCAATATCTCTATCGCATTTTTCGAGACTCGAATATGTGAAGAGTTTCTAGTGAATCCGTACGCGGACGCCTTAACCCCACGACTACCGGAGCTCTTACAAATACACAGGTACATTTAAGCATATAACTATCCGCTATCACAGTCACTGGTGGTAGCGCTTTCAAGGTCAGTGACTTTGTCAGTGTCTTCGTCAGTGACTTTGCAATCGTACATATATTTTTTCAGCTGTCGCACACGTGAACTTACAATCTTTTTTGCTTCGTATTCGCGTGATAACTCTGATCTAACTTTCTCAATCGCGTTTGCGAGGGAAACACATTTTTGAATAACCTCATAGTAAACTACATAAAGTAGAGACTCTTTCACGGCTTGTTGAGGTAATTTAATGAATCGGTATTCAGCTGTTAGTGTATATCTGCCATCATATCTCCGTTTCTGTAGCGCCTCAAAATCATTTATAACGTTTTCAGGATCCAGTTGTTCAGATAATTCTATATCTTCATCATTTATTTTTAAATCTCAGAAATAATTGCATGAATGTTTTCGGAATTCATTATATAATAAATATTTTGTTTAAAATAATAATATCTCTGAATCTGAATCAAAATAAAAATATTTCTTGCATGCATTCCTGCCTGATATCATACGGGAGTTAAAGTACATATAGGTCTATTATATACTCCTGTACAACTATCATACCTAGAAGATCTAAAGTGAACTTACCTGGATTGCACGCAGAGGAGAAACAGCAAAACAAACAAACAAAAAAAAAAAACATAATCGTGGAAGTCATATGATATTACGCGGTTACAAGCGGGACAACTGCATCATTACTCTACCAGTGAGAGCTTTGCTTGACAGAATAATCTCCCTTCATCCGGAGTGTTTTTGCGCACAACTACAATAAAATTCAAAATTGGAATGTCTGTGTCTGTCCGGAGATACTGAAAAATTATTTTTTGTTTATATTTCTTTGAAAATGAAGAATTATTTAAACCCTCCGCCACACAATGTACTGAAGGAGGGAAAATATAAAAATATTTGCTAGTTGCATTCATTGATTGAAATCTTATTTCTCACCAGTCTCCACGTCCATGAATTTTACAGCTCCTGGAAATTTAACATATTTCCCAGTTTAACCAAATTTGCAATTTTGACTCCGGGTAAGAGCTCGTATATTACCCAAAGAATTATCAATTTTCCTGCCGTTGATGTGATCAATCACAAAACCGTCTTCGATTAGTCCATGAAAACACTCGGACACAAATTTATGTAAGTAATGCATTTATTCCCCTTAGAAATGAACACGACATATCCAGATTTATTAACAGCACCGACTGGTTTTTTAATTGAAGTTCCTGATGATACCATAAAGAGATGACTCATAATTTCTAATTATGGGATGCTACACGAATTCATATTGCTCCATTTATATAATAATATTATTTGTCTAAATTTTCATTTTATTGTTGAAGTGAAAATCTGGCGAGATAGTCTTCGGCTTTTTTTAAATAGGAGATTCAATGTTGCCAGAGTTATTTTTTATTCCTAATATCGTTTCATATATATAAATTTTAATTTAAATAAATATTTGCCTTAATTATAATATGGAACAAATTGCCAGATTATCTGTGATTCAACCCTTTAAAGCCAAATTTGATCTTGACAGAATAACCCCTGAATTAACAAGGCGAGATTTGGATGATTTAATAAATAAGATTTTAATTAATCGTATGATGATGGGATGTGTTGCAAATTCATTTTGCTCCATTTATATAATAATATAACTTGTCTAATTTTTTACTTTGAAAATCTGGAGAGACAGTCTTCAGCGCCTTTTATGGGAGATTCGCCTCCATCGGTATTATTTTTTTATCATGATATCGTTTCAGCTCTCTGTATTTTTTTACCACCGCATTGCACACACAACTGGTTTCTCCTCTGACCCATACACTACCCTTCAAGCACGGTTCGGCTTCTAGACTTCTCTTCCAAACGCTCTGCATGTGGTATCCACAGAATTCATTTACACAACCTTTGTTACAAGGAACTGAATAGCCTGTCATCAACCACTTGCATTTATTGTTTGCTTGAATGATTATCTATCTATCTATCTATTTATCTATCTATCTATCTATCTATCTATCTATCTATCTATCTATCTATCTACATATATATATATATATATATATATATATATATATATATATATATATATATATACATCCATACATACATATACATACTTCAATTTAAATATATATTTGCCTTAATTATAATATGGAGGAGTTTGAGAGATTATCCATAATTCAGCCCTCTACAGCTAGATTCAACCTTGACAAACTGCCGAAACATAAATTGAGTCTTTCGATGCAAGATCTGGCTTTAACGAATAAGAATATAACTGATCGTATCCGGGAAGCCAAGAAGGAATTACGCGACGATATTGCAGCTCATGTGTGGTCAACATTTAGATTTAAACGCGACACCGAAGGCGACGCCGGCGTTGTCGATTCTACAATGAATGATAAGCGAGCAGCGACAAATATTAATTATCTCGACATTGCACGAAAATATATTCTTAGAATAAAATTTATCGTAGCGGTAGATACCGCAGCGACCGACGATATCTGGATTATCCGTGACAAACGTGATCCTGTTCGATTACACCACACTGGAAATATTGTCATGCTGAATAAAAATTCAAAACCAGGAATACTGACTTGTATCGCCAATCCTTATTATGAACGAGAATATCCTGTAACGGCAGTTGTTTTTGCCATATATCCGCTGAATGACAAACCTAAAGTCGATAACCTCCTACCGATGAAAATTTCTCGCTTGAATTGTGTTGTTGAGCGAGTTACAGAACATTTCACAAACGCGAGACGAAAAAACGGTTTAACCGATCGAAGACGTAAAAAAAAATAAATGAGTGGGCAGAAACAGATGTTGGTGAAGTTGAAAAAATTAAGATTCTCAATAATGGTGGAGACATTAACCGGAGAGATTTTGTATGAATCGAAATATAAGAAAAATGGAGCTTCGATTGAGATTATTGATCCGACACAACAATATTTCCACGAAATCAAACTGTTAAATTCCACAACGGTGATATGTTTGATTTTATCAGAAATATCGATAAGAGTGACCCTCTATCTGTGTCGTTATTTCAAAGTTCAGAATCTGTGAACTATCATCAGTTTGTACGACCTAATGTAGATATTTATCGTACAGAATCTCTTCACGACGAAATGAAAAACCTTGCGTTGAAATACACGAACGCCGATGAAATCGATGCTGATGTTATCAATCGATTACTCAGTAACTGTTTTACCGTTCCGTCAATTGCTGCCCATGCTGCTCAGAAGGAAAATTCATGGAAACCAACACGATTGGAATTTCTTGAAGATCTTCAACGCAGTTGTATCGAATACGGACACGGCGGATTATGGAATACGAAATACAATTATAAGGATGTCTTCTCGGTTGATATGGTTGCATGTTATCCTGGAAGTTTTCTTGGATACTGAGAATGTTCTGAATATTGCAAAAGATTTGGGCATCCAACACACGAGATGACCAGAGTTGCGATAAATGGACCCTTGCCAGATTTTGACTTAACTGGTTTGCATGCATTGAGTCATTCGAGTTTGCGCCGGAAAACCTTCATCCCGTTGTCACAGTTTGGTTTGAGAAACATTTTAGCGAACGTGGTTGGGCTCCAATAGTTTTATTAACATATGCTTGATGTAAAAATATTGATATCGTTTTGTAAGTGAAGCAATTATATCATATCGTCCGCAGAAACATGTTTGGTTACCACAACAAAAGAAATATTCCCCTGATGAAAATCCGGACAATACATATCTCGAAAAAAATTCGCAAAAGATCTCATCAGGAAAATAATTGGTAAATTGACGCAAGGAGGATCATTTGATCATAAACGACATTGTTTTAAATTAATTATCGACGAAGCTGAACTCGATATTATAACTGCTGATACAACAAAGAGAAGCGCATTTTTAAGGAGGAATAATGTTAATTTATCAGACGGAACTAAATTAGGTACAAATGTGAGCTACACAGATGGTGATTCACCACAGTTTACTCATTTAAGATCTTCAATGCTCGCGTAGGTTTCGATAAATTTATTATCGAAGATAAAAAGATTTTCTGATACCGCGGTTAGAGTCGCCACAGATTTATTTTATATTTAAAAAAAATACGCAGGATTATTAAAACATATCGGCACTGATGCATCATGGGGCGAATAGAGAACAAAACGAGAAAAGATTCTGAGTTATTCTGAATCTGCCGAAATTGAATCTAAGTAAATATATTATAAAAATAAACAGATGTTAAAACTTTCATCGGTTTCATCGGTGTTTGATCCTTTGATCAGACATACGACTGTTACCTCAATGGGCCTGGAGGTTCTGGTAAAACAACACGTGCGATTGAATTATTTCAGAATTTTGATATGATTGTTTTGACACCCACACATAGACTTGCTGGAGAAATGTGTTACGTGTAGGCTCGTACAAAAGTAACAAAAGAAAAGAGTAAAGCCAACAACCTTTGTAAATTTTAACAAAATAATTTATTTCCCTAGAAAACAATTTTAAAATAGGAACTAGGACTTAGGGTTTGTGAATATAATCCAAAAATTATTCCTAAACTTGAAAAATATAAGTCCAATTACTAAACAGTTCTAATTGAATCCAGGTTAGAATCTCGATGAAATTCCAATATGGAAAGCGATGACGTCCGATGATGTCGTTGTACCAATGGCAACAATTCCTCGTTGAAACACAATTTATAATGTTCTGTTAAGAATTCCAGAATGAATTTCCACTAAACGTCTTAGTCCCAGAATTTTCATAAAGAAAAGCACTTGTTTTGTTTTCTAGAGAATATGAATTATTACATTCCAAAAAATAGATGAACTTCAAAACAATCTGACATCAACAATTGAAACATCTTTTACCCTCAAGGTGTAAAGATACGACTCTGACTAGATCTAATAGAAAATGGCAGTTTTAAGCCTCGATTTAAGATCACATGGTGGCTCACGTGACAGGCTACGTGATTTCTAACTTGAACAGTGCAATAAAAAAAATGATAATTTGCACGCACTCCTTAAAAGACTTAGCGAATCTTACTATTAGATTTAATAAAAAAGTTGTTTACAAATTAGAGCCATCACGCACACAGAACATGACCTTGGTAATAGCCAATCGTTTTAACTCGATGTTTACAAGATCTATAAATTAGGGTGAGCCAAAAATAGAGCTGAAGTAACAATACACTCTAATCGGGTCAAGTGAATTCTCCAAAAAAGAGATTCAAATCCAATGAAAATTATCATTACAATAAAATGTAATGAAACAAAAATAAAATAAAAATGAATTTAAAACTAACACACAAGTAATTAAATTACATATACGTAACAAATGAACGAACGAGGAGTTAATTCGTGTAAGTATCATAGTTTCTTTCGATGGAAGGGAGATGAGTGGACTTCGCAACGAATGGGAGAGAGACATTTTCCTAAGATTATTATTTGGGATGAAATTTGTACGGTATCGTTGGAAGTATTAAAAATATTTCTTGATTGGTTCCTGACAAAAAATGCTGCTGTTATCCTGTGTGGCAATCATGGTCAACGACCTCCCTTTGTTGGATTATCTCCGCATGAATAGCTGAAAAAGTTCGTAGATTATTATGAGGAGATAACTGATGATCAAAGAGCTATTGATGAACCGCTGAAAGAGGTTAAAAGATTGATCAGACTGCAGGCAGTCAAGATTCAATATGAGATAATGCACGAAGTAATTCCAGAGACTACGATGAATGATTTTTAGAATTTATGGAGACCTGCAGGTGTGATAGTTGCATATAAGAAGATAGTTCGTGATAAACCTCAACAGCAATTATTTCTGTTACATAAAGAAATATTTTCAGATCTATCTGTGCCATTGTGTTATCGCCCAGCAGACAAACGCAACATATTGAAGTTGAGATTCCTGGAACCTTGACAGAGTCAAGGGAGAAACAAAAACTCTAGGATATGCTATAGCGATTCATTCGTCACATGGATTAACTATTTCTGATATAAATATCTGGATTTTCGATGGTCGGATCGAATGGTCAAATTAGGTTTATCTAGCAGTGTCGAGAGTTAGAAGAATGTCTCAGCTACGGAGGATTATCATGGATTACGCAATAGCTCAGGAAACCACTAATAGCAATTGCGATGATATAGTAAGGAAAAAATTATCTGGTTATCAGCGATCTGACAAAAAAAAAAAATAAACGTAACTTTGATCTTGATATTCAATTTAATATGACGCTGAAACAACAACAAAATAATCACTGTGCAAGCTCTAACACAGTAATATTGTGGTAGTATTCGAGTAATAATCCAAGACAGTTTACCTTGGATAGAATTAATGGTAATCTCGGTCACACACGCTAAAATGTGGTATCGACCTCTCTTGAGCCTAATCGACGTAGGGGTGCTTGTGTGTTGCTTTCACAGAAGTGAAGGCGGTGCTAAATGTGCATCCTCATGAATTACTTGTAATTGTTCACGTACAAAGCCACGCTGAGGAGCAGTTGAACCTAGTCTGTAGATTGCAGGTCTACCCGTGGATCTTACCACGCTGGAAAGTTTATGTGTGGTCACACTCCAAATAGGATCAGTTGCTTCTTTTTTTACCCCCTTCAAGTTCATTAGGTTCATATAAATATCTGACAGTCACATTACATAGTACTGGTTGTTTTGAGTAAGAGTCACCTCGTTGTAATGATATATGTTTTTTGTGATCGCGCTGATGGGTTTCATAGAAGTTGCACGAGTAATTTCATTATTTAACGCAGCTATCACACTTGGTAGTCTTGGAACCTATTCACGTGATCTTTTGCCTTTCTGAACTTTATTTAGGGATATTTCCTGCCCATAATGATATCCAAACAATCACTCAACAAGTGTTCGAATAAATCGCTCAACGATTGCCTGATCGCGATGAATTGCGGTGTGTCCTCGTCTGATTTTGCCGTTATGTTGTTTCATCAGAGAGATGCAACTTCAGTAGCTGTTTTTGTTGATAGTGGTTCTGCTTCTTTGTATCTACTTGCAACGTCAACGACAGTTAACGCGTATTTGTATGTGAGCGATTGACGTCTACGTGTTTTAATTGTATCATACGGTAAAAAGAAAATAACTGTTTGATGAACATCATTGGGAACACTGTCATCAAAATGTGGGCACTGAATTTGTTTAGGTAGTGGCAGATAAATTTGCCATATTGCCTCTCTTGCTAACCAATTTGCAGCAACAGAACGTGTGACATTCGTCGCATCAGCAAGTTTACTAATCGCTGCTCTACCCCTCCAATATCCTCTTGGGCTATAATAAATCAATTCCATAATAATAGTTATCTATGATTAATTACCAGGGTGAGTGCTCTGGATCGAACACAATAAAAATTCATGTTATTTATTATATTTGTACAATATGGATGTCGTTGATTTCTGCGACACCAAAGAAAGAGCCAGTCAAGCATCATCCAGCGCTACCAAATTCTATCAGAGCAATTAAAATAGGTCCATCTGGGTCTGGTAAGACGCAATTGTTGCTTAATCTGATAATGAGATGGTTCAAGTGGGATAAGTTTTATTTAGTGGCACCAGCTGCACATGATCAGCGATGTTACGATGTGCTTAAATATTTTAATGAAGTAACGAAGTCGTCGGATGAAGACGGTAATGATATTATTGATTTTATCACGTATATTGATGAAGCCCTATTTGTAGATGACCTCAATGGATTTATTAATAATTTCGCAGTATATGATGATGTGATGCTGGACAGAACAATCAAATCCAGCTCGGATAATTTCCAGAGGCAGACATAAAAAGACAGACGTGATTTATGTTACCCAGTGATATGCACAAATACCTAAAGTTATCAGAGACAATTGTAATCTTTTAGTTGTATTTAGCGGAGTTGATACACATACTCTGCGAAACATCCACCAGACTTGATGTTCAAGGGATATGAATATGATTAAATTCAAAAACTTTTTTCAAAAGAGCAAGCTACCCTACACGGATTTATCACAATAAATTTACATGATCCTCGGTCGCGGTATCATATAGGTCTCGATAAAATTTTTGGTTAAGAGACACAGCAGCAGGGAGGGCGACGACAAAAATTGTGTGTCCGACGGGTAAATGAACACGCCATAAAAAACAAAAACACAATCGTCAAAAATAAAGTAACAAAATGAGCTAACCCAATTAGAGAAGTCTCGGTCGGTTAGAGGTTTCGGTTTGACGTTATTGACCTTGTATCTTCATTTTTGTAGGAAGCTTTTTTTCAAAAAATAACCCTCTTAAAAAAGTTATATGATTCGCCCTCCCTGCTGCTGATGGAAAATGGCATTTAGACAATTGTGGCTGTTTCTGGGGAAGTTGTGATTTGACATATAAAACATTTTAAAAACAAATATCCGCCAAAACATGAGCGGTATCGCCATGCAAGAGCTAAGACTAGTTTTTTTTTATCTAAATTTAATTTAAAAAAATAAGATAAGAAAAAATATACTCATGCAAATGTAAGCAAACATTGTAAGAATTTCAGACATGTTAAAAAATACGTAACAAATCAAATAAGGGTATGGATAGATACATACAGATATAGATAAATTTACTCGGACGCACATACAATCGCCAATTGAAGAATAAAATACAAACAAAATTAATTTTTCTTTTGTTAAACTCTATCGTGTATATCAGGAATGTGGTTTTATCCCCTTATTTACATCGTCCGGTGTGGCTTTTAAAATCGCTTTTCCTGCCCACGCCCCAGAGGAATTTATACATGCCTGGTGTATCTCTTAGGCAGACTGTACAAGATATGAAACAGTTTGTCGTTTTACAAATGATGCTTTGTTTTTCTGTGAGATAATCACATTTTATTATAGATCAAAAAAATTTCGTATCTGTATGAGCCCCCAATCTGTCCATTGATTTCTTCAAAGCCTCTACTGGAACTCACTATGGTGACACAGCTCGGCTCGGTTGATGTGAGCTCCGCTGGCGTAAATGACAATGACCAACATTAGTTTCTATTCCACGTGTACATGTGTCTCTTTGAGTATAGAGCACATTTATCTTTTAAAATAACAGAGGCCACATTAAGAAGAATGTGTTAACAATCCGCTTGTTATGTAGCAAAATCTTCCTCTTCATTTCTTCTTCTACTACATCTTCTTCCTCTTCTACTGCTATTGCTACAAAGACTATTGAATTGCTACTGCAGTTACTGTTACTACTACTATTACAATCACTACTATTATATACTGCTACTACTACTAATATTAGTACTACCATCGAACCACTACTGTTACTATTACTGTTACGACTACTATTACTGTCACTGCTGTCATACCATTACAACTAACTCTACTAATTACTACTACAACTATTGTACTATTATTATTGCTATTACAACAGCTATTAATCTACTGCTATTACTAGTACTACAGCAACTTACTTTTATTCTATTTCTGTCACTGATTTTTCTTCTTCTTCTTCTTCATCTGGAAGTGCCAATTGTTGTTGATTTTACTAGTAATACTACTACTACTACTGGCCGCTCCGGTGGACTAAGTAGTTAGAGCGTCTGCCCCTGATTCGGGCGGTTGCGGGTTCGAATCACAGCCGGGTCATACCAAAGGCTTATAAAAATGGTATTAACAGCTGCCTCACTTGACGCTCGGAATTAAGAGGTCAGTGTTTGGACTGGTCAGCTGGTGTCATGATAATTTAACTGGGTGAAACATGATGCTACATGTCTGCGGCCTGATGCCTTAGTGCTAGACATAACTATAAATTGCCACACTGAGGACATCATAGCGATACGACTAAAAATTTTAAAGCTACGTTAAAAAATCTAAATCAATCACACTACTACTATATTACTATTTCTACAATTACTGCATCCATTTCGATTAGCATAATCCACCATTACCGCAACCAATAGAATAATATTTTAATTTACAAAAGTGGCGCTGCCGCTATTTTCTGCTTCGAGTTGGGCATCGCAATCTATTTCATATCGCGATACTAATCACGATAATTATCTTCAATACGATATGAGTAGTAAACAGAAAGGAGGTTCCTGGCTCACTAACCCCTATTTCTTTCAAAACAAACACAAATACGCATTTTGGAGACCTCTATCTCATTTTTAATACGACTTGGTTTAGTGAAACATAATAGCTTAACACTGACCACGCTGTGGTTGGCTTAATTATTTTATAAAGTTAGAAAAAGTTTCACACAATGCCTTCACCTATCATTAAAGTCTGACTACAGATATCATAAATATTTCATTATCGTGATAATAGAAACATAACTTTATTCTGGCTCTTACTCGACGACGACATTCGAACAAATCTTTCGTTGTCATTTTATTAAGCCGATTTTTGCTACCAAGAGAAAATATTTTTGATTGATCTACTGCTTGTTTCAGATTTTTGTAGTGTTAAACATTATTTCGCTTATTCATAAGGTTTGGAACGAACTTACTTACCATATAATTTTTTCGGCGGTGATACAGCCACAGCCATTGCTCGCTGATTATCAGATAACAGGCTATAGTCGATTATCATTGATTCCGCACAGAACGGATAATCGTTGTATAAATCAACTTCAACAAAATACGAAATGTGATCAGGTATCTTTTTCTGTTTCTTTTAAAAATTGTTATGGAGAGAGTAAATGAAAACCGCTAGACGGCATTGGCTCTGACATTGCATAGCCATACAAATTATGTTCGTAAGGTAAAAAATGTATTTTGATGGAAGCTCAGGATTGTACTCTATCATGTATTTGTTATTTGTACAAGCATACCTTTTTGTTATAATGCTAATGCCACCGATGATGCCTTTATCGATAAAGTTAAACATGTCGACGTCTGTTAGTAATTCTAGCTTATCCTTGCTATACTTTAGCAGAGCATCCCACGACAGACCTGAAGCAGAGTAATGCCAACAAGGACCAAGTCCGTAATTGATAATTGATAATTCGAAAACTTCAGATACATCTGCCAGCAAGAGTACATCCGTTTTCAGATACAAATCATGATAATCTCCAAACGTTTAACACGAAAATTTATTCCAAATATCTTGAGCATATTTGTACTCTTTCTTCATCGGTTATGTTATCTTTTTTTAGCTGCGAATAAAATTTACTTTGATCAGGTAAAGAAGTTGTGTCAAACTTACTCCAGTCATCGAGATACTCATAAGGAAATATTGTTTGTTTTGCTAGTAAGCTTGCTTTATCACCTAAACAGTCTTGTAGGTTTTCAAACTCGCTACATCCTTTTAAAAGCTCATCCAACGATCCCGCAATAAATTGTAGTCTGTCGATAAGAAGCAACTTACCTAAAGTAACCGACATATACTTTTCAAACTTATTCGGAATACATTTGATTGTGTGATCAAGTTTTAAACGAGACTTTATTTCTGGATCACCAAAAGCTTATACTATAATATGGCTGTCATATCCTCCGAAATTGTGAAGAATAACAGGAATAAAACCTCGAGCATGAAATTTTAGACTACAACTGACGTGTGTAGGGCCACGATATATTCCGGTCAAATGGCAATCATCACGTACTTTATCTTCCTCCAGCGGTAAATCACAAATATGACAAGATTCTGCTAGTTCGAAATCAGTTTCTTGCACTGGTGTCGACTTCTTCATTGGAACTTTCCTTTTTAACACATTAAAAATAGAATCATCTTCACTAATCAACTGCTTTAACAAAAAAAAAACGGCTGGGTTAGGATCACAATATAACGTTATTTGTTTGGACAAACTTGGATCAACACAACAAACAATTTTATATGGTACTCCACATGAAATATAGTTCTGTGTTTTTTCTCGTACTCTGCTCGTTAGGATTATTTTCAACTCCAAGTGTTAGCTGAAGCAAATATTCGCAATTTTACTTTATGATTATGAATTGTAAATTGTAGAATATTTCCTTTTTCTGTAGACCTTATTATTTGTTGTACTTCAAAATAATATTGCAGATGTTTCTGTAGTCCTTTTTTATCAGAGCAAACTTGTAAACATCGACAACAGAAGTACTTCTTATTTTTGTTTGTTTGATGTATTGTTTACCAACTAGTCCATTAACAGTTTTGATCCAAAAGTAATGAGTTTCATAAAACATCAAGTTTATTGTTGATTGTAAGGCTGTGACAGAAATATAGCTCAGATACACGTTTTCATGCTCGTCAAGAGCAAATACGTTGAGAGAAACGTTTTGTTTTTCAAACTTTGGTATTTGATTTTCTGAAACAGGAAAGTTCACACTGGTAAAATTTAAGCTTGATACATGATCAACGTATTTGCTAAAACAATCAGCGTTTCTTTTTTTCTGCTGGAAACATTGCAGAAAGAATTGCCCACTGAAAACATCTTTCGTCAGACTTTTTAACGTTTACACAGCATTTTTTGATTTTTATTTTCTGCGAAAGATCAACGTATGAACCTACACAAAAAGCATCGTATTTCATTGTATGAAAGTGCATTTCTGAAATCATCTCAAATTTCCAACGTGAACTTGATGCGTTAAAATCTTCCTTTTTGTTCCAAATTTCCTGTTGTATTTCGTCAGCGAGCAAGGCAAGATTTGTTTCAGGAAAAACACGCTTGGATTTTGTGCTGATGAAAGGATCAGCAATTTCCTCGTCCATATCATATCCAGAAACATGTGCTTTTGACAGTATAACGTGGTATTGTACTAGGATCTTCAAACCCTTGTGCACATCAAACTCACTTTTTATTGTTGGGTCTAGAAGATGATAAAGGTTTGTTAATGTAAAATTTGCCAGAACGATCCGTTTATCAAATTTGTAGCTGCTATCAAAACCAGCAAAAGCGGTATCAATTTTTGTAGGTTCTCCTATCAAGCGTTTTTGCAATATCACGCAACTTTAACATTGTATTATATTACTGCTTTCAAATCTCTAATAGTGTTACGTGCAATTAGAGAAATAAATTTATTATTGTATAACAATGACAGAAATTATGATGACAAGCGCAAACGAGATGGATTTCTACTATGTTCACCCGAAATTATAACATGTACGAGGGAAACATGCCAGGGTCCGTGATAAATTTAAAATCAAAGTTACCGTTTGGTAAGGCATCATAATTTGGTTATAAGATTAGCTAAAAATCAGAAGATGATACCGAGAGAACAGAGATATTTCGAAAGGATTTCATCTACTCATTGTTTTGCGGAGATATTCCAGAATGAAAACGAGTTTACAGAGTTAATGGTTCGGTAACTGATGATAACATTGCAAATCTTGGTTTACAAGACAAATATCAACCACATCCAGTATTTGATTTGTATGAAGTAAATGATGAAGGAATAATCAGACATATTAAAACAAAAAACAAATCATTAGGAAATATTATTAATATCGGATATTTGCAGGATCGTATTAAGGGAAGAGATACAAATGAATATTTTCGTTATTCTAGCAGAATCATTTTCGAGGCTTTAAATAGACCAATTTCACAGGACAGTTGTCCTGGGCTTGTGATTAATCATATTAACAGCATTACGACAGATAATCGTCTAGAAAACCTTGAGCTGGTTACTCAGCAAGAAAATGTGATGAAAAGTACAGGTGGAGGAGTTAATTTTAGATTACCAGCAAAATCTGTTGCTTCATTTAATCTTGAAAAAAACGAGGAAATAAAATTTCCTAGAATAAATTCGGCTGCTCGATATTTTAACATTGTTCCAATGTCTTAAAGTTTGCTACAGATGATAGAACAAGATCAGCGTATTCAAAGAAATTCAATAACAGAATTTGATTTCAATACGATTTGTAAGATTTTCATTAGTTCTTCTCAACTAATACAATTATGACAACACATTATTGTTGTTTTATCGTAAGTAACAGAAGTAACTATTTCTTTTTGTAGTTGTTTTTTTTTTTTTTTTCTACTTCGGCAAGTAAAACATTGTCAGGGCCGCTCTTTGCCAAACAAGATTAACGTAAACATTATCTTGTTCTGATTCAAGGAAACATTATCTTACCTCTTCCTCACATTCAGCACGATTGATTATTGTTGCTCTTTCATGATACCTTATTTGATTCATCTTATATTAGTGAATTAGACAAAAGTTAAAGATAATATGAATCTTATTGAAAGACTTGAGCATCTTTACAACATACCAAATGAAGTTGTTGAAAAAAACATCGTCCCTAGAGACACCGTCATGGCCAGAGCAAGAACCAATTCTTGACGATAACGATTACAGCTAACTTGTGGCTGTT
Source organism: Megalonaias nervosa (assembly GCA_016617855.1). NCBI lineage: Eukaryota > Metazoa > Mollusca > Bivalvia > Unionida > Unionidae > Megalonaias > Megalonaias nervosa. Next base: position 21,619 of record JAECUM010040869.1, read on the forward strand.
GTCTACAAATATAAACATATGGAAGATCAACTACTGGGCCATATGATGTCAATTATCACGCTGCAAAAAAAATATTGAAATTCGATTTTAGTGTTGCGGAAAATCAATTATTCTGGCAATTGATAAAGCCTATTATCAACACCGCGATACAAGGTCGGCAAAAAAGCAGACAATTTGATTTTATATTTGTCAAGATCTTTAACTTGATGTAGACGGCGTTGCCGCTAGCGCCCGATCGAAAATCATATTTGGTATCGTTATGCAAGCCAGTAAAGTGTAAATCTGTCTTACTCAAATACTAGGAAATTTACAAAAACGTTATTTAGCAATACTGCTAGTCGGTACCCAAATATTAAACTTATCGCTCTAACCACGCCACTTGACAAGACTTTTATTGCCACGTTTTCTGATTACTCTTTCGATAACAAATACATATTGATCTTTCTTTGTAATTCCTGTTCGTAAAAGCTACCAATCACTGGTTCGCCTGACGAATCTTTTAACGCGTACGTTACAAGAATTGTCATTACAATTTTGTCAACGTCAAATACTTCTTCAGTTTAGTTTCGGGTAAATCCTTTCTCAAATACTTTTTTGTCAGAGAAATTCTGACTTTGTTTCCAATCTTAAATTTATGTCTCTGGAACATATTTTCGTTTGCTAATATCGGATTTTTAATTTCATCATTTAGTGACATTTTTATAGCTTTGTTTTTCGTGACGTTGTAATCAGATCATCTCTTTTGCAAATCATCAAGATATCTGTTGTGTTGTTAGCTCTAAAATGTTTGTGGAATTTTTCATTTAGTGGACGATTAAACCGTTCTACGATAACGCTCTTTTCCTCATTACCTGTAACATTTTTTATGTTATTTTGTTTGAGAAAATATTCAAATATTTTATTTCAAAAAAAAAAATGCGTCGTGGTCAGTCTACATTTTATTTGCTCGCCTTTCCATGCTAACTATGATATGTTTTAACGCATCAGCTATCGATGTTCCTGTTTTATCGGCAACAGGTATGCTGAATGCGTATTTGCTAAAAACATCAATAACATTAAATAAGTATTTCTTATTATCATTAAACTGCGCAAGATTTGACATATCTACTAGATTTATCGCCCAGATATCGTCAACGGCATTCGCGACAGCCTTACGTCGCGGAAACCTTATTTTTAGGTCTGTGTAATTCAGTTGCAAGCTCCTGCATTACATGCTTCTCTCTAAGCGAGACTCTTCCAAGCCGGGACTTTCCAAGTGAAAGCTTATACTTTGTTCCAATTAATCCTTGCACAAGTTTTCGGTCAAATCGTTCTATTGGATTTACCGGTTTCATATCATGTAATTCGTTTGACATTATTTTATCACAGTCTGATTTTCAGTTCTCTACACTAGCGTTATCAGGACTCTATATCGCGATAACAAATATCATGACGCATTGCTATTGCATCCACTTGATTGTAAGGCTCTTGTCCAGGCAGTCAATTGTCGTTTTCGTCAAGATGCTTATCTACCAGAATATACGGGCCGATATATTTGTGGCCGGTCAAAGTCTAACACTGCCAGGTTTTTGTGATTTACCAATAAGTTTGTGGAAGTCAATGCCGCTGTCGATTACTTCACTGCGATTTCAGGCTTGCCAATACGTAACAATTTCATCTTGTTCGATACAAAGATCCTTGTCACATTCACAACTACAGCGAGGCCAGTGTAAGCTATGTTGTCTCACTAACCCAATGTCGTAAGAAAGAGGTCCAAAAACTGCGTATTTGTATTTGTTTGCAAAGAAATAGGGGTTAGTGAGCCAGAAACTTTCTTTCTCTTTACTACTGTATGTACCACGATAGAATAGCTATCAAAGATAAATTGAAAAATGCACAGGTTAGTCTATTTCTCGTATCACTGGAAAAATCCGTTGCAGAACATGCTAAATTTCCAAAGGTTTATCTCTTTATTTATACCTTTCTTTTGAATGCTCACCAAAGGGTTAATTAGATACACTGAAGACCGCTCCGGTGGCCTAGTGGTTATAGAGTCCGCCTTGGATGCGGGAAGTCGCGGGTTCGAACCCCGGCCGAGTCATTCCAAAGATTTATAAAAATGGTACTAAAAGCTGCCTCGCTTGGCGTTCAGCTTTAAGAGGTTAGTGTTAGGACTGGTCGGCCGGGTGGCAAGATAATGTGACTGGGTGGGACATGATGCTTCATGTCTAAGACATTATGCCCCAGTGCTAGACATCACTGTAAACTGCCACACTGCTGACATTGTAGGATGTAGCTGAAAAATTGTATATAT
>JAECUM010040870.1:0-29666 GCA_016617855.1 Megalonaias nervosa
TTGTCCTGAATTGTATGACATTTTGGGTGGAGACCCCAAGTTGATCAAGATGAGAAACAAAATACCAGCCATGACCGGTAACGTGGATTTTGCGAAATATTTTCTATTCCCTGTAGAAATGAACCAAGGACTGAATTTGATGTTTGTGTACTCCGATGTGGTGGAGTACAACGTAGTGGGACACACCTCCGTACCGATACTGCGTGTCATTCCTTTCAAAGTGGATTCTGCCACGGCTGATGACGAGGAAGATGGAAACACCTATCACGTTCACCGCGAATTTGTACTTCCTCACTATTTGCCCGTCAGTAAGTCGTATTTCGACACTGTCAACATTACTATAAAAGGAGATCTGGGACAAAATATTCCATTCACCAAAGGGAAAGTCACAGTGAAACTCCATTTTCGAAAACGATAACTCTAACTTTTTGTCAGTCATGTATCCTGTGTACTAAGGAGTCGCTCGACAGCGAGGACATGGTTTAGGTGATATGCTCAAATCGGCCTTTCGTAAAGTGGCTCCCGTTTTGAAACCGATGGTGACACGGGGATTGCACGCCTTAAAAGATGCCGCGTTGACGCACGGCAAAGAATTTCTCCAAAATGTCATCATTGACAAACAAAACCTCAAAGAAGCTTTCTTGAGAGCAGGCAAAAATGTCTTGCTTCAAACGGGTAAAGACATTTTGGGTCGGCGAGAAACTCCTATAAATGCCCTGGGCAATGCCGAGTCAGGCATTCCTGCTTAACTGACGCCACAGCAAGAACAAGGCAGGAAAAGACGACGAAAACACCCCTTCAGAGGACTTCACACGCCTAGAGCTAGAAAGACTAAGAAATGAAAAACCTTCCGAGAGTTAGACGTTTTTGATTATTAAAAAAAGAAAATGATGCACCGAGAGTCTTGTGCTTGTTCCAAGTCGGAACTGGATCTGTTTGCCATGTTACCACTATGATGACGATGCAAGTAACCCAATGGGTCGAATTTCATCCCGTCTCCTCTTTGATGGATTCAGCTCCCATCGAGTTTCAAATCAAAGGACAACCTGAAGATTATATCGATCTGAATAGCAGTTACTTGTATCTGAAACTGAAAGTGATCAAAACCGACAACACCAATCCGGGAGCCGATGCCGCAGTAGCTCCCGTCAACAATTTCATGCATTCCTTGTTCAGCGAAGTGGATTTGTACTTGAATAACAAACTGGTCAGCAGCAGTATGGATACTTACCCTTACCAAGCGTACCTAGAAAATCTCTTGACGTACGGAAAACAGGCCAAGAACACTCATCTGGATGCTTGCGTGGTATGGAAACCTGACACCGCAGGTGAAGACACGTTTAACGACACAGCCCTGACAGCCGATGACAATCCTCACAGTGTGGGTTTTAACAACCGTCGAAGGAAAATCCTGCAAGGTTGTAATTTAGAACTGATGGATCGTTTGCATTTGGACATGTGGTTGCAAGACAAGTATTTGCTGAACGGAGTGGATATTCGCCTGAGACTCAATCTCAGCAGTGTCGCTTTCCATTTGATGGCTCATGCCAACGAGTACAAAACCATCATCCAAGAAGCCAGACTTTACGTGCGACGTGTAGAAGTGTTACCTAAAGCGGGAAACGACATCAGTCAAAAATTGAGCAGGTCGACTGCCAAGTATCCAATACGACGTGTAGAAGTGAAAACATTCACCACTGCTGCTGGACTCCGATCCAAGATCGAAGATCATCTGTTCCAAGGACAGTTACCCAAACGTTTAATCGTTGGCATGGTCAGTAATGCAGCCCTCAACGGAGCCCAGATCAAAATCCTTTCCAGTTTAAGCACTACAGAGTGTCCAAGATCGAAGTTAGTCGCGATGGCAAGACTTTGTGTACCAGACCCTTCGAACCTAACTTTGCCCAAAAGAATTACTTGAGATCGTACTTGTCCCTGTGCGAAGCTACGGGGAAACTAGGAACCAACACCAGTCACGGTATTTCGTACGAAGATTATGTAGGAGGTTACACTTTGTGGGTCTTTGATTCCATTCCAGACCAAGGCAGCGACGAGGGACATTTCGACCCTATAAAATCGGGTCAACTGCGTGTGGAGCTTCAGTTTGCAGAAGCTCTCACCGAGACGATCAACGTCATCTTGTATGCCGAATTCGATAATACCATAGAAATCAACAGTTTGAGAAAAGTCATTCTAGACTATTGGAAACAATGGAAGACTCCCATCCCTCATTGAACAGTAGAGATTCTTTGGACATGGAATGGGAGGATAGCGTGAAAACAGAACCCCAAGACCAAGACAAAGAGGAAGAGGTAGTAAAGTCCAGATGGCCAGAACAAGAACAACATTTAGTGTCCTGTTTTGCCAAACACCTGGCAAATACAATTACGGAAATGACCAAGAAATATTATTATGGATGTCAAAACGATCATCCCAGTCAAATTAAACACGATAAATGTATGATGATGAGTCAAGAAGAAAAATTGGACGAGTATCTGGACGACGCTTGGAGTCTTGTCTCAGAAGAAGCAGTGTTGCCTGAGTGGTATAAAGGCTTGCGTTATCATTCCTGCCCACCATTGTCTACTCTAGAGATTTATCGCATCGAATCTCTCTTAGCCCAGAGTGCGGAGACGATGCGAAGAAACGGCTACTTGACAGAGCGTTTCAAACAAAAAGTCAGAATTGAATTGATGACTTATCATTACCTGTGAAGAAAAAAAACAACACAACAAAAAATGGATACCTGGGAACTTTATTACCTTTTGAACAATAGTTCGTATACTGCTTCTTTGAATCCTGTCGTGTGCGCTAAAGATGAACTACCTCATCGCAAACCTCAAGACCATCAAGCTTATGTCATCAACACGGATGAAAGTCATCTTCCAGGAACTCACTGGGTTGCCGTCTACTTCCCTCAAGAGGATTGTGTGGAATATTTTGATTCGTATGGATTACCCCCTTTGGAAGACGATATCATTGACTTTATGAGAAGAAATGCCCAGACGACACGATACAATAATGTGAAATTACAACGCACAGATTTCATGGTGCGTGGACAATATTGTGTGTATTTTATTCATCAACTCAGTCTTGGATATCCTTTAGAACATTTAGTGACTTATTTTGATCGTCACTCTTCTAGAAACGATGAGAAAGTAGATCGATGGTTTTGTGACCATTTTGGTTATTTTTTGTCTTTAGCTAGGAAACGTAGTGTACATCAATGGCCTCATGACTTCCATCAATGGAAATCTCACATGATTTCACAACGTTGTCAACCTTGTCAAAAATAATTTGTTTGATGTTATTGTTACTTGTTACTTGTTGGTTGAATAAAAAATGTTGTGTTTTGGAAAAAAAATGTGTCTGTTGTTTGTTTTCAAAAAACACTGTGAATATATGTTCTTTGACTTCTCTCTATCCCTCACCATGACATGAGCTATCATAGCGTTCCGACACTAAAACCGAGTAGGGATGTTTTCTATCGCGTCCGCGTTTGAACCATATAAAGCGGGTTGGTCTCCAGTCTGGTCATCCATGGTTGACTCGTCTACCTATGAACATGCCTTCCAGACTAGCCAAGCTGAACAAAGCTTACGTCAGTTTACATCGTGTCAGGCTAAACCTGATACCTAAACCTGAAGAGATAGAGAATGTCAAGATGTTAAGTATAGCCTAAGACCTAATAGAAGAGGTCTTCAGAGAGGAAATTAAGAAAGAACAAGAAGAATGGACAGAGAAGTACAGACTTCAGAAGAAGCAGAGAGAAGAACAACAGCAGCAACAACAGCAGACACCAAGGAATTCTCTTTCTCTTTCCGCAGAAGCAGACCGTATCGTATAGGAAAGCCTGCCGCCAGACGGGGACTCAGTCTTAGACAGTAAAAAGATTGCCATTACTCCCGTTAACAAAAAAAACAACCCTTTTCAGGGCTACCCAATACTCTAGAAAAGAGATTCTAATTCAATTGCCAAAACTTTTAAAATTTTTAAAAAATAAACATAAGTGTGTCTATAAGCACATCGTTTCTTTTGTCTTGTAAAAAACAATCCACCCTTTGTTTTCTCTGTCTTGTCAAATCGTGCATGTCTGTGTTTGTAAGTAAAAAAGTCAACGTGAGTGCTTCTTTTAGGTCCGAGCGTTTGATGTGATGGTATTGTAAATTTTGGTGTCAGAGATGTTTTCCTTCACGTCCGTACTCCAGGAATATAAAGCGGCACAATTGTCAGTCTGGCTACCATTGTTGACTAGTCAACTTCGATGAAGATGAGCAGCAGATTAGCCAAATTGTTGGAGCTCCAAATGCACCTGGAGTATGCCAGGCGTCTTTTAGACGAACTGGCTATGGAGGTCATAGCGGAGAAAGACAGAATAGAGGAGGAGGAGAAGAAAAAGAAAGAAAAGGAGAAGGAAAGGATCCTGCCACACCTGATCATGAGACCTCAGTGTGAGGTGAAGCCTGAGGTGAGGACACCTCCACAGTCAGGACCAGCACCGCAGCCACTACCAGTACCACAACCACTCAAGCTCCCTCTGCGCTCGGAACCATACGTATTAATTGGGAAAATGATTGGAGCCGGCGATGCGTGTGTGGTGCCCGCCCTGGAAGATGTCATCATTAACCAGGTGCATTTGGAGTTCAGAAAGAAAAAACAGCCCTTCTCATGGATGACCAAATCTCTAGAAAAGAGAGACTATTCAAGTTGCCAATTTGTGTGAATGTAGAGTAGTGTGACTATAAACACTCACTCCTTTACTGTTGTGTGTGTGTGTGTGTGTGTGTGTGTGTGTGTGTGTGTGTGTGTGTGTGTGTGTGTGTGTGTGTGTGTGTGTGTGTGTGTGTGTGTGTGTGTGTGTGTGTGTGTGTGTGTGTGTGTGTGTGTGTGTGTGTGTGTGTGTTTTGCGTTTGCGTTCGTTGGTAAGGATAGTAGATATGTGTGTTTTTTCTTCTCATCCCGATTGTGTGCATAGTAGATATGTGTTTTTTTCTTCTCTTCCCGATTGTGTGGATAGTAGATATGTGTGTTTTTTCTTCTCATCCCGATTGTGTGGATAGTAGATATGTGTGTTTTTTTCTTCTCATCCCGATTGTATGCATAGTAGATATGTGTGTTTTTTCTTCTCATCCCGATTGTGTGGATAGTAGATATGTGTGTTTTTTCTTCTCATCTCGATTGTGTGCATAGTAGATATGTGTGTTTTTTCTTCTCATCCCGATTGTGTGGATAGTAGATATGTGTGTTTTTCTTCTCTTCCCGATTGTGTGGATAGTAGATATGTGTGTTTTTTTCTTCTCTTCCCGATTGTGTGCATAGTAGATATGTGTGCTTTTTTTCTTCTCTTCCCGATTGTGTGGATAGTAGATATGTGTGTTTTTTCTTCTCATCCCGATTGTGTGGATAGTAGATATGTGTGTTTTTTTTCTTCTCATCCCGATTGTGTGGATAGTAGATAATATGGGAACTGAGTGTAAGGGATGTTTTCCTTCACGTCCGTGCTTGAAGTATATAAAAGCATAGCATTTGTCATTCGCGCCATTCTACACAGAACATAAAAAATGGCTGGCAACATGAACTTGTTTAACGAATTGAGACATAGTTGGTTCTGGATGGTGGATGGAGCCTATGTGGTAGAAAGACTTCAACAGGAATGGAGGTTCCCAGGCAGTCTAGACTTTGCGAACAGCCTGAAAGTAGCCAGGGATCAAATACAAAGGATGATAGAAGAGGAAGTAGAGAAATTAAGAGGCTTCATCGATCCTAAATATGTAAGAGTGGGGACGTTGAAGGAGGCCCTTGATGTTGTCATCAAAATGAGTTGTTTTTTTGCAAGAGATATTCCATTTGACAGAGTGGTCTTTTGTCCATTAGGGGTTAGACCAGTTAAAAAAAGCAGAAGACCGCATGAGAAAGGTGATGGACGAAGAAGTGAGGAAAATCAAAGACACCTGGTCAAAAGAGAGGAAGGACAAAGAGAACATAAAGAAAAAAGAGGACTTTGAGAGACTGAACAACAACTGGATGAAAATACAGGAAAAATTTAGATCAATGGGACATCCAGACTGGATTCCAAAGGATGAAAAAAAGAAAAAGAAGAAAGGAATCATTGGAAAAGTGAGAAACTGGTTAAAGAAGTGGAGAAAATAGAAGACAAAAACCCAAAGGCCCTTTTCAGGGCCACTTCATATGCCTCGAAAAGATATTTATTCTTTCTTGCCTAAAAAAAATTTTTATTCGATTTTATTATTTATTTTTTAACTTCCTAAAACATTATTCTCTTCCCTAAACAATTTGTTTAGTCGATTGTATAATTTGTGTATGATAGATTGATGTTCATCAATCTATAGAAAAAAACGAATATATAAAACATACTCTACTAAAACACGAACGCGAATGATTCGTGTTTGTATATAGAAATGACACAGGTGGCATGACGTCACGGTACTACACTGCTACATTGTTGCCAATGTCCAGTACCCTCACGTCACCCTAAACTGTTACATTCCTCTTGTCGCTATACAGACCCAGGGTGTGCTAGTCGCTATACAAAATTCCCATTGTCGCTATACAGACCCAGGGTGATTTTTTTTTCGCTACAAATTGTGTCGCTATACTGGCCCGGGGGTGGGGTCTGTAATGTATTTTCCCATTGTCGCTATACTGCCCCACTTCACTACTCATATGTATCCTGATTTAACTAACTCTGGCACATTTTACTTAATCAAAATGCAGTGAGCAGATCCCACAACCAACTGTAACCATACAAACTGTGACCTGTGCCTTTCATTGGTCCGACTGATCTGTACCTTTTCATTGGTCATACTCTAATCTGTGCCTTTTCATTGAGTCATTAATTGCACATATTAAAGCGTAGTTTTCACAAACTTTAACATTTTAAATGTGAAACTTATTTTTAGTATAGTACATTTGTTTCGGGGACAAATATTTTTGAAATATTCTGTTCATTGTAGCGTTAACAGTGTTGAAGCACAATGATAAGGAGATATATTTGTTACTTTGTTCTAAATCGGAAGTGAATTTATGAATGATAAGGTTTTGAGCACCCCAACTGCATATTGTAAAAAACTAGCGTCTTTTCTCTAGCTTAGTCCTTTATTTCTTGTTTTCTCGCTCTCACATTTATTTTCATCGTTGATCTTTCTCCATAATTGTTTTCCTCCATTGTTATACCATCTTAATCTCGCTTCATTTACACATAGTTTGCATCGCTGAATTTTGATTTTCATTTCCTCCATCTGTTTATCTCTGTATTATTGGTAGCGTTTTATAAATTCTGATCCTTCGAAACGTCTCATTGTCCTGGCAGGACAAGACCTGTTACATGTTCCTTTCTTCCAAGGATGACTGTACCACGTCCTTACTTAGCTGACTGTAATGAATACTAGATGTCTTTCTGTGGAAATGAATCTTCAAGATCTGTGTATATGTACACCGTACATAGTACACTTGTTTCAATGTGCATATGGTGAAAGCATACATTCCGCTATAAACTGTTTTAGGATTAATTTTATGATAATTTTCCGTTCCTGAAGGTTTTATGGATGCGTTAAAATTATTCATGATAAATATTTTGTCCACAAACAAAATGCATAGTTCACTGAGTACTTGCGTGAATTGCTGGTATACATTCTCTTTCTGCGTTTAGAAAACTGTTTAAATGTTCTAATGATTGTACAATGTCTGTATGTTTTTCATTATCATAGATGTTGGTCAAGATCTCGTGTGCCAGCTTGTAGACTTAAACTTTGTATTTTTTCAGCTATATTGAAATGTAGTGAAAATCCTTGATTTAAAATATTTTCTCATTTTATTTATATTTTCTGTCTTTTTTATACAGCTAGAACATTGACTATACTGTATTCCCCGTATCTCGCTTTTTATGTGGATTATTTTATTCTTTAACTGTGAAGCAGTATAGGTGAGATGACCTGACCATATTTTAGAATTGAGAGAAAGCTCCGTCGGGGTAAATATTTCTCTCTTGAGCTCTGCAGAGAGCCCCCACAACCCAATACTCATTACCAATGCAGCGGGCCATACAAAGTTCGACCCGATGAGGTTAAAGCATGTAAAGGCGATGCATTTCTTGTAACACACGGCCATGACTTTTTAAGTATTCTGGACAACAAACTCATCCTCTGGCATACATCGGTAGTTCCCTATTATGCAAATATAGCCTTTATTAATGTGCGTTAATATGAAAACATGATTGAGGATTTTTCTCCAGGATGGCTATGTCTCTGATTACTGTTTTGTTTTCGTAGACTCGTCTATCCCACTCTTCCAGGTTCCTGTGACAGGCCTCTGATGGCCTATTGGAAATGTTTCAATATCCGCCTTACAAAGTAGTTAAAATCATCGTTCCCGTGGAGAACCAGTTTGTTTAGGTAGGGTCCAGCATTGGAGGTTAGGTATTGGAAATATGATGGAACAGATAAGTGATTTAGTGGCATTAACAGACAGAAAATTGCGAATGGAAGCAATGGTGTAAATAAGATTATACTGTCCAGAGTGACATCATTATTGTTTGCTACTTGCGTGAATTTAATGTTCGCGTTGATGATATTTATTGTTTGAGGAAAAACGATAGGAATTAGAAAGTCTGGTGACCAGAATGACTTTAGCTTTATTATCGTTTGTCTGCAGTATGTCTCATGACATCAGTGACTTTACATCGGAAATGTATATCAGCATCAGTTGGGGGACTAGATTTCTATATTTTGGTGACATTAGCGTACAATTCATGAGACATCCAATAATAATCTATGACACTTGAGATGAGCTTGGTGTATAGAATTAAGAGAAACATTTCAATAACAGAACCCTGTGGAACACCAAAAAATATATGAATTGTGCTTGAATGTTTGCCGATAACGGACACATTTTGTGTCGTTCGACTAAGTATGACTTGAACCTCAGTAAGGCTGTATCTTGAATGCCAAATACACAATGGAAAGGGTGAAGTAATTGTTACGTATATGTAATTTAATTACTTGTTTGTCAGTTTTAAATTCTTTTTTATTTTATTTTTGTTTCATTACATTTTATTGTAATGATTATTTTCACGGGATTTGATATATTTGAAAAATTATGTCTTCTGTGTTGACCTAATTAGAAAGCAAATGTTTGCTTCAATTTTATTTTTAGCTAACCTAGTTCTTAACCGTGGATCCGATTTTGTAAACATTGAATGGAAATGATTGGCTATTACCAAGGTCATGTTCGGCCCACGTGTTAACTAAATTGTAAACAGCCTTTCTTTTTTATTTATTTCCAGCGTGAGAATCAGGTTCTTAGATAGGGCTATTCTAGGCTAAATGCTAAATGGCATTTTTTTACTGCGCTGTTCAAATTAGTGATCACGTAGCTCCGTCACGTGAGCCATCATGTGATCTAACATCGTGGGTTCAAACAGACGTTTTCTAGTAGATTTAGGCAGTCGTATTTTACACCTTTAGAGCTCAAGGTGTTTTTTTATGTTGATGCCAGCTGATTTAGATTTCTTCAATTTTGTGTATTTAATAATTTATATTCTCTGGAAAACACATAAGTGCTCTTGTTTATAAAAATTTTTGGACAAAACATTTAGCGGAAATTTATTCTGAAATTTTAAACGGGAACATTATAAATTGTGATTCAACGAAGAACTGTTGCCATCAGTACAACAACCTCATCTGACGTTATCGCCTTCCATATTAGAACTTCATCGAGATTCGAACCTGGATTCAATTAGAATTTTTTAGTGATAGGACTTATATTTTGAATTCTATGATTAAGTTTTGGATTATATTCACAAACCGTAAGTCCTATTTCATATTTTTACCTTGTTTTCTAAGGAAATAAATTATTTTGTTAAAATTTACAAAGCTTGTTGGCTTCACTCTTTTCTTTTGTTACTTTTGTACGAGCCTATACGTAACATAATATATCAGGGTCAGTTGAGTCAAAAGATGCAGATAAGTTAATGTTAACGAGAACTGTAATCTTTCCACTATTCCATGCAAAGTGAAGGTCGTAAACTGCTTTCAAAAAGGAAGTTTCGTTATTGTAGCGAGGTCAAAATGCTGATTAAATTGCTAAAAAGACTATTTAAATTCAGATAAGATACACGTTGCGACAGAATTTTATTGTCAGCTTTGAAAAATGACTGAAATTCACTGGATGAGATAGGTATTAATTACATCAGTTAGTGATGGCAATGTTGAATCTAAGAAGTCAAGCAGCAGGCGGCAGTGATGTCTGAATCGGACCAAATTTGCATGAATTTGTAGCACTATTCATCAGGATAGACGTAATAAATCCATAGAGACGGACTCAAATATTCTTACAGGTTACCTTTAAAAATTTCGCATCTCAAATGTGTGGTGATCATGAGTCGATTGAAATTGTGTTGTCAAGTTGATCTATAATGGTTTGCACGTTGTCACGGAAGAAACAGTCGTAGGAAGTGGTGTACATTTGTTCCTTGATATATGAATATTAGAAATATCTAAAAAGCGTTTGCAGCTAGAACTTTCATTGTCCTTAGTACTCAAGTAGGTTGATTTTGCTGCATGAACTATGTAACTCCTTAGCGGCTTCATGGATTTGTTTACGAATAGGAAGACCGGATTAAAACCAAAGCCGCTCTGCTCACGGGGTTCTCTTTTAGTAGCTCGAGGATGGTCCATAACACTGCTATACCATGGATACTACTTCTAAATGGATACGATGCACTTGGTTGCTGAGATATTTTTATCAATGAACGCAAGCACTTGTCAAGTTGTTCAACTCTGTTTCGCAATAAAGCTGTAAGGTTTAGATTTATTTATCATAGAGAGGTTTCTCTGATACGTCTAGATTGCATATGACGCAGAGGTAAACTGATGTAAGTTTTTGGGTATACCAATGAAGACTGTAGAATATTGTTATCAGGTCTCCGAAGAATCCAGTCTAAAACGTGACAATGTTTATGAATGGATTATCATGGTCGAAATTGAAGGCTGTAGTGTACCTAAAGACTGTGGTACAGGGAATTCTTTGCGGTAATAGCAATTCCGCCTTCACGGGAGTGACGGGGTAACGAACTGATTTAGTAACCCAGATGGTGCTAAATGCGCATACTTTGGTCCATTGCCTGATGTTGTAGCCATATTTCTGTCAGGAAATAGTGTCATTATTTCTATAAGAAACACAAACAGTGACATAAAACTATAATAAATAACCTCCATAACACAAGTTTCAGTTTTTTAAATTTGAATATTTCCGTGACTGACTCGTTTCATTTGTTACGACTCTCTGGTCTTAAACTAAGTAACAGAAAACAGCAAAAACCAAAAAGTTTTGTGAAATTCAAAAAAATAATTAATTTCTCTAGAAAACAAAGTGAAGATTTTAAAAGACCTTACAGTATTGTGAATTAAATCCCAGAACGTCCTGAAAGTTCTATTACAAGTCCAAATTTATGAAGTTCCAGTTGAATTCCAGTGATGTTCCAAATAAATTCCGATATAGAATGTGTTGATGCGCCTGTAGTCTTGAACATGAGAATGTGCCAGTGGTATGTAATGTGGCGATGTGTTAACAGTGTTTTGATTTAACTCGATAATATAAGCAGAATTTCCTTGTCTAAATTCACTATTATTACAAATTTATGTTTTAGTCCAAGAATATTATTGAGCACTTTGAAATTCCAGTGAAAAAAAAAAATTGAATAAATAAATCCAACCAATTAAAACTGAACACAACAATAATACTGATTCTGCTTCCAATGTTAAGGCAAGAATTACTAAGAGATTATATACCCCAGCACTCGACCTAGGTCGCAATTGCCATTTTCTGAAAATACTGTCAACTAATAGGAAATCTCCAAGCTGGAATTTTCTATGGTTATAATCAAGACTGTATCTTTAACTCAAATTGAAGTAAACATGCATACAACTAATGATGATCTGAGTATTTTATCCACAGTGACAGAGAAATATGAGCTTTATATTACATTGTTTACAAAATTAAATGTCACTGGTCAGATACACCATTAACTTGATTTTGGACAAGGTTAAGTATAAAATACAGATATACATAACATATAGTCATTACGAAAAGCTATCAAATAATGCCTATTAAATATATATAACAAACTCTACAGCAAAAACGTTTAATTAGTAATTGTCCGATTTCACCGCCAGTTCTGCCCATAATGAAACTTGAAGTAAACATTTATTTGAGATCAAATACTTATAAATAGAAAATTATATCTCATGGTAAGTTTATACTTTACAAAAATTATATCAACAAAATTATGTGCTCCTCCGTAATTATAGAAAGTTAAATTATGTGCTTCTCTATAATTATTGAAAGCAAAATTATGCGTTCTTATGTAATTATAGAAAGTGAAATTTAAAGCCGTTTCTCCTTCAATAAGGCGTCACATAACAGTTATTAAAAGATATATGCCTTTTAATGATTCTTTTTTGCCTTCCTAAAACTTTTGTATTACTATTTTTTAGTTAATAGTTCAACTCTTCCGGTGTTAACGTAACCAAGTTTGATGCCATCTTAATGTATTTTTCAATATTTAATTATCCAGCCATGTCATGAATGTAACAGGCATTCTATAGAAATAATTTAATATCGGGGTTTCCTGTATTGCCACATGCGTTGTCAAGGGAAGTGATTACTTTATTAGTGCAGTGCATAACGGCTCTCTGTTAACTGGGCCGTTAATTAATTCGCACGCACTTGTGAGCGTATGTTGATCCTCATACACATTGATATGTGCACTACAACCATTAAGACGTTCTTCTGAAAAGACGCGTTACAGTTTAAATTAATCTTGCTCTCAGGTAAGTAGAATATTAGATATAATATTTTCGGGTATTAGCATCGTCGATTTTCTATATTTGCAGGTTACCGGCACAAGGGTTTTCTCTTTAGCGGAAAGTTCATTTAATTTAATTCATGCCATACTGAATGGACGGAGAATATCTGCTACAATATACCCAATTCATTTCTTTTGTAGCTGAAAACCAGTGGCGTCGCTGGGGGGTGGAGTGTGTGCGGGGGGTGCGGACCGCACCGGGTGACAACATCAGAGGGGGTGACACCAAAATGACTGTCTATATAATTTTTGAATTTTTGTGCAGGAAGGAGGTCCATAGGGGTGACGCGATAAGTTACCGCACTGGGTGACACCAACCCTAGTGACGCCACTGCTGGAAACCAATGTTACTTCGTGGTTTTCGATTTAATACATATCATATAAACTAGTGAATTTACTATACATGTCGCACATCTCCCTACTCTGTAGATAATATCCCTTATCTAATATTACGAAACATATGAAAGACCATGTATGCAGCTGTCCTTTTGGATACTATATTGTACAAAGGATAGTTCGTGATATAAAGTTCATGAAGGACACTAAAGAGGATCAACCGTTGATTAGTCCATTGATTATGCTGATCTTAATTATGTAAAAGTTATGAACAAACATTGGCCTATAAATATTGTTGACATCGAGTTTGGTGGAAACAGAGATACATACAGTAAGTTCTTTTCAATATATATCTTTACTAGAGAATGTAGGACACTTGCAATGTACACAGTGAATTCATCTAATCTATGGAGAATCAGGAAATGATACTTCTTGCAAGCTGTAAACGAAAGGATTCGTGCATTGTGACGACGTACTCAATTCATCTTGGTTCCGATTCACACAAGCTTTCATATATTTTGATACCGCATACAGGCCTTAGAGTAGGAGGGTTGGGGAGAGTGACGCAGAGAACATTAAAAGAAGGCTGGGGTTAATACAATACCAGTAGAAATGAAATTGAATGTGGGTCTTCAGCCTTACTATGGCATTACTTGACATCCACCATAAGGCCTTTTAATGTATCTTTCCGTCCCCATAATTGATCTTGCCCATTTTATTACACTAGCAATAAGAGTAGTATATGATGGGAATCTAGTGTCATAAGGGGACACGTGTTAAAACCTGGTCAAAAGTTTCTGTGGCATGAGGGGAATTTAATGAATGGTGAATGGCAGTTCGTAGAGGTGCTCAAACCTGGTGCAGGTTGTTGAGCACCTCTATGACAAAGCCACCAGTGCTGTCCTCATCAATGGCAGCAGAGGAGATTGGTTTAAATGGAGTCAGACAGGGATGTATACTGTCACCTACACTATTCAACATTTTCCTGGAAAGGATCATCAAGGATGCCTAGCATGACCACAAGGGCACTGTCAGCATCGGAGGAAGAACAATCACCAGCCTTCGCTTCGCAGATGATATTGATGGTTTAGCAGGAGATGATAAAGAACTGGCTGACTTGGTTGAGCGCCTCGACACAACCTCCACAGCATACGGTATGGAAATT
Organism: Megalonaias nervosa; assembly: GCA_016617855.1. NCBI lineage: Eukaryota > Metazoa > Mollusca > Bivalvia > Unionida > Unionidae > Megalonaias > Megalonaias nervosa. Next base: position 14,385 of record JAECUM010040870.1, read on the forward strand.
AGCGCCGAAAAAACCAAAATGATGACAAACAACACCAATGGCATCAGTGCAGAAATAAAGGTCAGTGGACAGAAGCTGGAAAGAGTCACAAGCTTCAAGTACTTGAAATCAATTATCACAGATGAGGGCTCCAAACCAGAACTACTTTGCAGGATTGCCCAGACACCAGCAACAATAACAAGGTTGAGATCAATATGGAAAGATACCAACATTGCTTTTGGTCCCAAAATAAGGCTGATGCTCTCGATTGTCATATCCATTGTTCCGTAAGATTGTGAAACATGGACGCTCACATCAGGTCTACAAAGAAGGATTCAAACCTTCGAAATGAGATGCTACCACAAGATCTTGGGCATCTCATACACTGACCATGTAACCAACGAAGAAGTCCACAACAGGATCCAACGAGCCATCAGATCCTATGAAGACCTCTTGACCACTGTAAAATAGCGTAAACTGAAGTGGTACGGTCATGTCTCAAGATCATCTGGACTGGCAAAAACAATCTTGCAAGGCACAGTGCGAGGGTGCAAAAGAAGAGACAGACAGAAAAAGAGGTGGGAAGACAACATTAAGGAGTGAACAGGTATGGGATTTGGAAATTCCCAAAGGGCAGTAGAGAACAGGGAAAGATGGAGAGAATTGGTTGTAAAGTCAACTGTGGTGCCCCAACGATATCTTAGGTTAAGGGATTGATGATGATGAGTCTGTGTTTTCTTTAAATAATTAGATGTTATTGGCTAGAATTGTGAATTTTCTGCTCTGTAAATGTAATCGTAAAGTATTCCATATTTTATTTTATTTTTTTTCCTACAGAATGTGTCTGGATATTTGTAATGTTAAATATGATTACCGTAAATATTAGTTTGTCGGCCCTGGAAATGTAATCGTAAACATTAGGTCATAGGTTTTTCACACGAGTAGTATATCCATTTGTTCTACATTGGCCGGAAAATATGAATTAGTCTGCACACTAAATGAATGCCATACTATGTTTTGCTAGATAAATATAGTGACATAAAAGTACATGGAATGGCCGTGTCTCCTCTACCACCGGATGATCTCCTTATAAATAAAGTAAACTTCCTATCCCCCTATAACTTCCTTAACTGAGTCTGAACTGACCAGTACCCACTCATTTACAGACCGTATAGGATAAGATGTACAAGGGCGCTATAAAAAAAGGATGTAACACCAGTATAAACAAAGCTAGCATCTGCATATCCTTTACCACCCCGTGAGCCTTCTTAAAAATAAAGAAAAAATTTATAATCCCATTTGTTATATACAGTAAAGTGATAATGTAGGTTTTAGATTCTAGTTGCTGTAATGGGTCACAGCTTTCTACCCCACATGACTTTGTCCTTATATTACAGTATATAACACTTGTATCTACATTCCAACCCAAGGATTATAATCCGTGAAATTTATAAATATGCGCCAATGCAAGAGGGTAATCAGTGCGATAAAAGACTGTGACTTATATCACTAACTACCAAACACACGGCTGTTATCATTATTTTTGTTATGAATATCCATATTGTGTGTTTAACATTTGTCCACGATTATAGATTGTAATGATCATTTGTAAATAACATATTATATAGCCAATTTTTATCCATGATTGTAGATTATATTTTAAGCTAATGATCATTTGTAAGCAACATGTTTGTCTAGATCTGAGTTCAAAACATTGTTTCTTTTTTAATCTTTCCTGATGTTTGTTAGGGCGATTCAATAATTTAACTAAATAGACCTGACCTTATGAGGATAGGAATGTAAAAAAAAAACCATAAAATAACTTGTATACAAAAGAATTTGAATCTATTAGCAATCAAAGGAAGAAAAAAACTTGCCTTTAAATTTTTTTTCTTCATAACAGATAAAATTGTTGTATGGAGTCAGTCACATTACAATAAACTAGCTCCTGAAATATCATAGATTTGTGGTGAATGAAAAATCTGCCTGCCTTAGCCTCTTTTATAGTAGACAGTTATGTGGCAGTAAGCTGTGAGTTTAGATCATATTGACGTCCGACAAAGTAATGCAGTATCTACTCAGCCCTGTCATGGGTCATTTTACAATCATCGAAATTTGGGATTTTCTTTTTCTGCCGAGCCTTGGTGTCAGCTAAATGTCTGTTTTCTCGGAGAAAATAATAATAATAATAATAATAATAATAATAATAATAATAATAATAATAATAATAATAATGATATTTTTTTTTTATTAATAGCCAGTTGTTTAAGGTGAAAATAAAATAAGACAGGAGAATGTTGCGTTTGTTGTGTAGTTTTTCAAAAACTTGCACACCTAAGTCACTTGTATTTTACAGGTTTGGACAAAAAGGACATTAGATTGAGAGCGTCCGTTGATTACCAGAAGTGTAAAAATAATGTATGACCTGATTTTGGTTCATTAACAATTCCACTCTCGTGACCTGAGATATAATGGGAAACCTTCTTATGTTATTTTTGTTGACATACACCTTGAGATAACTAAGATTGCAGACAGACTGATTTAGTAATGTAATTCTGTAGCACACACCTGTGGAAAGGGAAAGAATAGGGTGGCAGACTTTTAACAATGTAATTGTGTGACATACATGCATGCCAAACTATACTGTGGTCATTCAATAATTTTTCAAAATATAACATTGTTCTTTTGGAACTGATCAATGAAATGGATTGCATCCTCATGTTACGAAAATCTACCTAGATGCTTGTGAAAATTGTAAAATTTAGGGTCTAAAACACTACCCTCCTTGAGCTTCATATAAAATTATTTAGATTAAAGTCTGTGCACCTTACTAATGTAGGGTTCATCCGAATCCACAGAAACTAATGAAACGGGTAATCAGATGTTAATATCTTACTGTTCTCTAATGCCGCAAAAGAAAATGGTGGACGACTTTTACGTCTTTTCTACTAGTATTTTTATACGAGATAGTAATTTTAGTAGAGAGTAGATCTAATATAATTTTCAACCCCAAAACAACGGGCTTGTCAAGATGCAGACCTGATGCTAAATTCTCGTGTGGAATCTGATTGCCATTCCCATTTCACGCATCATGATATAATAATAATAATAATAATAATAATAATAATAATAATAATAATAATAAACCTTTATGATATGTAGCCTGTTAGTAAGGTCTCTCCCTCTCTCAGGTTCATCATAAAAACGTAAATTAAAGTAATAAGTCAAAGAAGAAGAATGGAAAAAAGGAAAGGAGAAGATGAAGATAAAGAAATGGGGTTTTTCGTGAAATTTATGACATAATACGGCATTAGAGGTAAAGGTAACCGACGCAGAATTTACAGTTTTCCACGGAAAAAGACGATATGGAAGCATGATGTTAATTTACTGTTATGCCCTTGACTGCCATTCCCATGTTAAATTCCCGTAACGCCCCAAACAACTTTTGACCCTTTTTAATTCGTGGTCTCCTTACACCAAAGATCTTCATCTTATACCTATTTCTGTTTCGGTATGTATGTATGTATGTATGTATGTATGTCTGTATGTCTGTATGTATGTATGTATGTATGGTATGTATGTATGTATGTATGTATGTATGTATGCATGTATGTATGTATGTCTGTATGTATGTATGTATGTATGTATGTATGTATGTATGTATGTATGTATGTCTGTATGTATGTCTGTATGTATGTATCCATGAATGCATGTATGTATGTATGTATGCATGTATGTATGTCTGTATGTCTGTATGTCTGTATGTATGTATGTATGTATGTATGCCTGTATGTATGTATGTATGTATGTATGTATGTATGTATGTATGTATGCATGAATGCATGTATGTATGTATGTCTGTATGTATGTATGTATGTATTTATGTATGTATGTATGTATGTATGTATGTATGTATGTATGCATGTATGTATGTATGTCTGTATGTATGTATGTATGTATGTATGTATGTATGTATGTATGTATGTATGTATGTATGCATGAATGCATGTATGTATGTATGTCTGTATGTATGTATGTATGTATGTATGTATGTATGTATGTATATGCAGATAGGTAGTTTAATAGGTTGGTGGGCACGTACGTTTTTTTTTCCTACCTTTCCATTAACAAGAATTATTTTTACCCTTGATTTTATTTGTTTTCTCTTTTCAGAGGAGTCTCACTGTGCCAAGAATGTTTGAGAGTGACCAGCTGTCCTATTGTGTTTCAGAATTTTTCGAGAAATTCAAGGACCAGCTTCCCAAAATTGTAATGGTAGTACAGGGATTTTATGGGGAAATTCAGACGGACACATTTGACAGAGATCAGGTACCTCTGAAACAGTTTTCGGTCTTTTTGTTTTAGATCGATCACATTTGGAAGGGCATATTCTTGACCCATCCATTCATCTAACAATCCATACATTCAGTAATATATAATCTACCTTTGTCTATATATGTACCTATCCATTTATGGTATAGGTATGCTTTTGATTCTCATAATTTGAAGAAAGAAAAGTATGCCTTGTGTAAGAATGAACTCCATGTGGTATGCTGAGTAAAACGTGTAGATATGCCTGCATTAGAAAGATTTTCAATCTTCTACATATTTCACCTTGCTACAATAAACGACTTAGTCTGTTCTTATAACTTTTGGGATTGGGATGTGTTATGTATATCTATATTTTTGTGCAACCATTAGGGCATGACTGTTTCTATATTGTGCGAAAACATTTGTTCATGACTAAAATGAAGTCTTTCTCCATAAACAAGATACCATTTAGCTAATGTTTCGTCCAGGGTGCATGTTCTATTTTAAAGATAATAAAATATAACTACTTGTTTACATGTGTGTGTGTGTGTGTGTGTGTGTGTGTGTGTGTGTGTGTGTGTGTGTATTTTTCACGTAGCTTTAACAATTTGTCATATCGCTACGATGTCTACAGTGTGGCAGTTTATAGTGATGTCTAGCACTGATGCATCATGCCGCAGACATGTGGCATCATGTCCTTGACCAGTCTAAAAAAAACTAACCCCTTATTGCTGTCTTTGTATGACTCGGCCTGGGTTTGAACACGCGACCTCACGCATCCGAGGCGGACGCTCTAATGGCTTAGGCCACTGGAGTGGTTTCTTTACAAGTTAAATTCAACCTATAAATGTGGACAAGTTTTGATTCATTTCTCACTGGCCAGTGTGGTCAGGTGGGTCTTAGAAGAATTAAGTTATTTACCATTGGATGCTGGTTTTGCTTCTTGCTGTTACTTAGTTTGTGACCAAGGAGTCGTAGCCAATGAAACAAAGAAAATGTAAATGAAATATAAAACCTATATATAACATACTCCAATATCCTTAAATCTGTTGTTTTTTATGGTTTTACTATCCAATAGTATTGAGTACATTTTAAGTCACTTGGACACTTTAGATGATTATATATATATATATATATATATATATATATATATATATATATATATATATATATATATATATATATATATATATATATATATATATATATATATATATATATATATAGTTTCAATTCTATGGACTGTAAGTAACTGAAAAGAGCGAAAACCTGTAAGTTTTGTAAAATTCAACAAATGCTTTATTTCCTTAGAATACAAAATGAAAATATGCGGTAGTGTGAATTAAATCCCAAATAATCCTAAAAGTTTTATCACAAGTCCAAATGTATGAAGTTCCAATGGTGTTCCAAATAATTCCAAAATTGAACTTTTGATGTGTCTGTAATCTCGAACGTGGTCATGTGCCATGTTTGGAAATGTGGTAATGTTTTAACAGACGTTTGATTCATATCATATAATCCAAAATGTCCTAGACTGAGTTCATTATAATTCCCAATTAATATTTTAGTCCGGAATAGTATTGAGCACTTTGTAATTCCATTGAATGATAATTTGAATAAATAAATCCGGCCAAATTAGAAACTGAACACATCGCTAAGCCTGATTCCACTTCTGATGTTAAGGCAAGAAATGAGTAATTTTTCAAGGAAACAACATTCCGTAATAGAAATAGATTGTGGGTCAGGATCCTCATTAAAACATTCAAAGTTGTCAACAAGTTCAGATATTTACGAGAGAAAAACTAATATCCTTCATTCAGATAGACGTAAATATGCTTACTTCCATTAATAATGGTCTGAATATTTAATCTATAATCATCGAGAAATATTAGCTATGTAATGTGTTGTTTACAAAGTTAATGTCACTGCACAGATAGACCATTAACTTGATTTTAGACTAATGTCAATTGCAAAATATAGATATACCATCAAACATAGTCATTGAAAAAACCAATAAACCATACAAATTAAGTTTGTATGGAAGAACTTATAGTGTATCTATAAACACTCCTACCGCTGCGTGATATTATGTTTTGCATGTATGCAGTTATAGCTTCAAACAATAAGCACTGCTTCCATTTTGTTGGGTAGTAAGGTGTGTATAGGATAGTATATCAAAAAGCGGCTACTAGATAGTAGGGTGTGTGTTAGATTGTAATCAACTAGCGAGTGCTGGATAGTGGGGTATGTGTATGATTGTAATCAAATTCTAAGTGCTAGATGCAAGGGTGTGTTGTATTGTGAAAAGGTAGCATAGTGCGTGCTAAAATGTTCAGCATTACATTTCCCGTATGCCCCTATGTGTATGTTGTCGATCATAGCGTCTTACAAAGACTCTTACCTTTTTGCTGGATATTATGCTTATATGTTTTTTAAGTACAGCGTGTGTATAAATTCTCCTACCTTTATGCGAGAGTATGCTTGTATATAAGTATTGCTTGCATCTATAAACACTCATACCCTTACGTCATAGTATGTCTGTATGCAACTCTAGTGAGCGTCTATAAACACTCGTACCCTTATGTTATAGTATGTCTGTATGCAACTATAGCAATACTCGTACCTTTATGTCATAGCATGTTTGTATGCAAATATAGCGTGAGTCTATAAACACTCGTACCCTTGTATTACATGTCAAAATGTGTGTGGGATATAATCTAAAATGTTTACATTACATTCCACTTAGAAACCTTTTAGCATGTGTGTTTAAGCAAAGACATTAAACATTCCTACCGTTTTCGTTGGACAGTATGTTTGTACGTTTAAAAGTATAGCATGTATATGAACACACCTAGCTTTGTGAGACAGGAGAGTATGTTTGTGTGAGGATATAACTTGTGTATGAACACTCCTGTCCTTGTGTGACGGTATATTTATTTGAGGGTGTGTCTATTTCATCCCACTTTTCCACCCTATCTTCTTTCGGAATCGAAACGCGATTGCTGGAAAGATGAGGTGTGTGTGTGTGTGTGTGTGTGTGTGTGTGTGTGTGTGTGTGTGTGGGAGGTTGTAATAAAAAAGCGGTTGATGGATGTTACAAGTGGTGTATTGGATTGTAATTCCAAAAAATGTTAACGTTCCATTTCCCGTATAGCTCTATACAATTTTTGTAACGCTGAAACGATCTATCAAGGTCCCTAGTTTATCATTACATTTCCTTTTTGGCACTGTAAACGGATCCAGTGTGTAAAACTACGGAAATTTTAAATTCTAGTTAGGCTCTCTAAACTGTTGTCCTCACAGCACTATCCCTATGTGAAACCTATGGACAATTTTAACGTGGGATTTTTCATTTCGTTGTATATTGTCATTTTTTGGGGTAAATTTTAACAATGTTACCAGATAACTTTATACGATGCCAACCACTTGTAACAATGAAACTATTTATCATAAATGATAAATCTGTAGACAATTTTAACACAAGATTTACCGTTTGACTCCAGACTACCACAGAATGCAAATCTATCGGCTGATGTTAATTCCCGTCAGGCTCTATATCACGAAATATAAATACTTACTGTTCTTTAAGACCAAAAGGGTTCACATATGTGCAGTTCTGAAAAGTAAACACAGTCGTTTTCTTTTCAAAAGAATTCTAAGTTCTAACGACAAGCTGAAATGAAAAGAAGAAGTAAAGTAACCCAAAAATAACATAATTCAGGTGATTCGGGTCCACACGTATTCTCGTCAACGCCGGGTGGTTGCGGTGACAGTGGAGGAAAGCGACCGGAAGTTGGGCAACTACAGCATACCCCTGGATTATCAGTTAAAGTTTTGCGTCAAGAAAGGATCAGCATGGATAGGTACGTACCGTTTGTATTATATCCATTCTAAATTGTCAGAAATTAAGATTTAAAGGATAATCATTTTTACGTAGTTTACCGGTAATCAGGGTTGAATTTGTCTCATTCGAGTTCATTTTCTTCTAAGTCTTTTCAGTTAATATTATTTCCATGTTTAGAAATCCTTGCTTACCCTTATGAATAGTGAAAATTTTTCTCTGAGGAATGCAGTTGATGTATAAACAAGAAGCATAGAGGGTACATGGATTCACAAGTGTATTTCATGGTAGAACATATTTAGACATCATCGAAAACATAGTGTGCATGTCATTGGAAACACTGGGAATCTTTTTTTTTTTTTTTTTTTATCTCTATTAATATGATGATACCACCTTAAGCTCAATAAACTCTCTTAGCTAACCGCTGGCATAATGCTGCAAACCGAAATAAAGTGGCAGCTGCAAGCTGGTTTCCTTTTTTGATTTATTTTCGCAAAGTTAATCAAAACTCTCCATTGTGAAAAAAATATTTTAGAGAGGCTGGATGGAGGATTGCAAAATATACGAGTCAGGGGTTTCCGTCATAATCTTAACCTCGAATCGTCGCTTATTTTCATGCTGACATAATAGCTAAGGGAAAGAAATCACTTTTAAGCGATCCTTACCCTCATTATTGCAGATTATACATAGTTTACACTTGTTGTAACAACACGCATTATACAGAGCCTAACGCCACCGAATATTTGTCATACCTTTATCTCGTCGATTATACTGCCGGGTTTGATTACCGTCATACTGCCAGCTTTGTCTTCCGTCATACTGTCAGTTTTGTCGTCCGTCGCACTGACAGCTTGATATTCCGTCATACTGACAGCTTGGTCTTCCGACGTACAGACAGTTTTATGTTCCGTCATACTGCGAGTTTGGTCTACTACGATCAGCAATTCTATAATTTTGATACATTTGGAATGCACTGCACTAATGTTCCCCGTCCGTTATGTTGTTCATTGATTCCCAAAGACGTTAATATCCATCATTTTTCTTCCAATGAGTAATCTAAACAGTAATTGGGTGCAAAGTGTCCTCAACACTTTCGGTTTCCATCCTAATCCCCAAAGACCGTAGAATTTGTGACATCTGAAATCACCACAGTTTCTTACAAACTAAAAGTCCCTAATAATATGGCCTTCACTGAACACCTTGTGCACATTTAATTTTTGCCATAAAAATTAGTAATTTTTCCCTTAAAATATATCTCTCATACTTCACAGAAAAAACTCTTTTTCAAATATCGCGAAATCTAGCCGTTAACCGTGAATAAGAATTAATAATGTACACCCTATATGCTATTTACAATTCAAGATACATTTTAACCAATTTCATGTGATTCTGATGTTTACAAGACGGTATTTGATCGCATGGAACTCTTTGGTTTATAAGATAGTGTTTTTATTTGTGTGATACATAAACTTAGTTAACAGTGTCTCAGTAAAATAAACTTTAATTGTATCAGTTATAGTGTCTTTATTATTTTATTATTTACCTTTCATATCTATCTATCAATCTTTTTAATTACTATTCGTTTATGACAGTACAATTCCGCCAACCTCATTATCTCGATAACTTCATCTGTGAAGGCATATTTGGGTTATAAAGACTGTATACTTTATTTATATAGTGCTAAGTTATATTAATCTTGCACATATTGATAACAATGTATTTTTCCATCGTTGTTTAACAAAACCGTGAAATGTAATACAAGCCTGAACCGAGAAGCAAGTCTGAGTACATTACTATGCAAGGCAATGGTTAAGGAAAGATTGTTCCACCTTAATTGATTTATTGTAAATTAATTTAATCGGGTGAAGTAAAAAATCTCTTCATCTACCCATTGGTCGCTTATCTGCAAAATATCCATAACAAATAAATTTGAGATGTATAATTGAGTTCATGATGTTATACTATCTCCATATTTCTTGTTCTTTTGACGCAGATAATGAGAGATTTTCTCTGAGTGAGATAATCAAGAAGAAAAACCTTCCAGTTGAGGTTCAGTTTGCCAACGATGAGAACGTCACTGTGGGATCAAGGTCAATCAATACCAGTCGATTTCCCGCGCTCAGACTTACTCGTACGTTTGAAGAAATCTACCTGCTGGGAAATTGCATCAACAATGGTATATATTTTCTAAGACTGTAATGTGCAATTAGCTCGTTTATCAGTTTTTAGTCTTAATTAATTGTTTGCTTATTTTTTAAACTGTTTATCTTGCTTCAGTTGTTTCTTCCAATTCCACATATTGAATCCATCCATTAACCAGTCTATATTTATTTATCCAACAATGAATCTTATATAAAATATTTACATATATGACGACTTGCGTATAGAGAATAGTTATAACTGTGCCGTGGAGCCACACACACACACACACACACACACACACACACACACTTATATATATATATATATATATATATATATATATATATATATATATATATATATATATATATATATATATATATATATATATATAATCAGAGTCTCGCGATCGCATTTTCTAAATCTATATAACTATCGGTTTTGAAATAATTATAATAATTATGATTCCAATTATTTGTGCTGGGAAACTCATTGAAGTTACCAGTTATGAATTGCCATAAATGGTTTGTACTGTACAGTAATGGTAGGCGATTTCCGAATGTGATCTTGTTTCAGACGATACTTCAATAAGATGAGTAACTCTTTCTTTTTATTATTGTATTGACAAAATCATGACTTGAACTATTCAGACAGTTTCATACAATGCAGTATTGCGTAACATAAAACCGCTGTGACATCTTTATTTGCTGCTACTGCCAAATGCCAAATTCCACTGCTAGCGGCGCTAATATTGTAGCCAGGAAACCGCTAGGATAAAGTATCTCTAGCCTCGTTTGAGAAGTATGGTAATGTAATTTTCCTACTTTTAAGAAAAGATGGTACAAATCTGGCTTTTCTGGGGCAGTAAATTTATAGGTATATAATGAATACATATATCGTATATGTCATCCCTAATATAAGCCAGTCATATTGATTTGAGTGATGAAGTTTACTGCGTTTCTGAGTTCCAATGATTCATAATTTATTACGCCTGAAAATGTAACGCTAGGCTGCTACGCTAAATGTTGTTACCTTCCAGAAATGGGAGTCGCACATGCATGTTAAAGCCATAGATATGTCCACGTTCATAAACAATGGGAAATTTCTCGTAGATCTATCGCTAACTAATGGGATTAGTGTACCTTACAGTTGTTGATATAAGGACAAAAATAAAATTTGTTGATAAATTCTAATTTAGTTTTTAGTTTGGATTTTAAATGTGGAAAAAGATACATAACTTAAAGAGGGACAACCAAAGATAATATGATCGGATAAATAATTTGCATGCTTTGCATTATCTAAACTAATTTGTAATAAATATTGTCTTTACTTTGAGCATTCTACTCCTTTTCTTGGTACGGTTATTCTTGTAGGAAGAAATTTATGTCTTGTTTGTGGTTGCTGATGGTGATGACTCCATACACTACAGCCGTAGCCATTCTAATATTGTCATGCTAATCTTCACAGGGATCATGGATCCACGATATGTCCCAATCCCATTATACCTCACAGACCTTCGCCTGTCCCTTGTAACGGGTATAAAGGGCCGAACAAAAGAGCATTGGAAATCGTTTCAAGATGAGCAAACATTGATTGCCAACACGGCACTTAAATATGACCTGAATTATGGAAGAGAAGGTACGATTTATAAAAGAATGCTAAGATCGCCATGTCCAATAAGCTATTTCGCATACTTCCACCTTTATAGATATTTGCATATGAAGTTAGCGTACAGAAAGATGTAAAGATACACTAAAGATTTGAGAGAGAGAGAAAGTTCTTCTTGACAGAGAAACACGAGATATATATGCTCTTGAAACTAAAATAGATTCGTTGGGAACAAGAATTGGTAAGATACAGAAAAATTATTGCTACTTCTTTAAAAGTAATCTTGTTCTGTATTCTCTTTGTAAAGGACTGTAACTCTGTATTTTACCTAGAAACTTAAAACAACTTTAGTTTAACCAAAAGACACAGAAGCAGTAGTAAAATGTGCACTTCCGTTTCAGATATTGCCATCTATTCGAACGACACGAAAGACGAATCGCTATATGTGGCTCTGCAACCTCATTTATATGCTGATTCATTTGAATTATTCCGATATCAAACGATCGAAATAAATCCGAAGTATTCTTTAGAAAAGGAAACAATTCAGTCATCCGCGTTGAAAACATTGAAACCTACGATACAAAATCCCCCAGCCGTTCCAAAGAAACCCAAGATAAGTCGAGATGACCCGTATATTTCAATGTCTGAAGAAATTCCCCCTGCTCTTCCCGCGAGAAATCCGAAAAACCCGAGAAGGAATGTTCTACATCGTAAAATTCATATTAAGCAATTACCTTCGACCAGCATAAGAAAAACAATTCCAGATACTTCAGATCACGCTCTTCCTGATGACATTGATCGGTACACGATTAAAGATGTGAGTGAGGCACTAAAGCTTCTCAGGTTAGAGAAGTACATTCCTGAATTTGCAGACCAGATGATCGATGGAAGAATGCTTCAAGGATTTGATGAGACTATCCTCAAGGAAGAATTCCATTTCACAGGAATCGAGGTACTGCGACTTATGAACTTTGCGAAATGCTGTCACATTCCGACGTAGGGCCATTTTTCTTTTAGGAGTCTGCAGATAATAAGTGTAGCTTTCAATTAACGTAATGGCTTCATTATAGTTATGCTATATAAATTTGTTTCATATCTCAATTTCCTTTTTAAGATAAGGTCATGCAAAGTATAATATAAGAAAGATTTTTGTTTCATCTCTATGAATGAATTATTAGACATCTATTTCGCATCATCTCTTTTCCACTCGACTATTAATTACATCTCTCGACATAGTTTAATGTATACTCTCTTCTAAATTGTAATATTTACTTACAGAAATCAATCATCGTCTCTCACCTTTGTTCCTATGCATAGAGAAGTATATTTTGCAATCAAATTACAAAAGTTGAGATAACATTTGCTTGAAGTCTATATTCGTATCAGCGATCATCAACCTTGGAAATGAGTGACATCTTAATCTCTTGTTTAAAAATAAACAGAGGACTGGCATCCTTCCGAAGCCTATCGCAAGAAAAACCTCAGTCACACATCAAAGTAGAATTCTGCGAGTTTACAACCCCGCGGTACAACTACCAGCAAAACTCGCAGTTGCCAATACATGCATACATTGTATCACAACTTTATTATCTTATTGAGTTGTTGGCTTAGGCTTCTTCACCTGTATCACAACTTTATTATCTTATTGAGTTGTTGGCTTAGGCTTCTTCATCTGAGTATATTGAGTTTACATAATTCATATTATGTATGATGAGCGTGGGTTGGTGTGTATTTGTCTTTGTGTTGAAACAAATAACATATGACGAAAAGACTCATATATATCTTGTCAAAGAAAATAAAACTTAAAACTAAGATAGGAAACGTAAATATGAAATGCAATGTTTTTAGCATAATGACGGGGGTCACAGTCTTCTATATTTTTGAAATGTTCATGTTTCTGACATATCTATTGATTTTGTTTTTGTGAAAATGTCTATCCCTAGAGGAGAAGGGAAAGGAAGTCATCATAAGTGTTGCATTGTTTTCCATCAAAAAATTATACACTTTATTGAAGATACAATGTTTTAGTTTTAAGGTTTCGAAAAAGATTTTAAAACAAATGTGCTTCAGCTACAGACTGGTTATGTGGTGATTTTTTTAAAACAATAGCATAACACATATGGCAAGAAAAAGAATAGTAATTTTTTACCGAAATATATATATGGAGAAGCATCCTTTCTTCAGTAGATGTGTTTATCAAGTTCAAGTTTCTATGCAAGTTTAAGATGCCTTTATGTATTATTACCGAATGGTACATCATGATAATACAACATGCAATGTGCACTCAGATTAAAATTTTATTCCTGTGTACGTCTTGTATATTTTATTTGCATTATACATATTATACAGCAGTTATATAATGTAGGCATCCGTCACTCTCACGAGACCATGGACCTACGCCGATGGATGTGACATCCTTTAGGCAGTATCTATCATGTCTGGAAAGTCCGATGCGAGGTTGGCAGTCTCTGCTACACGTTTTGCACTTGTGATTTGTAGTTGGTTTATTTCCTTGGTGCTTGGCCTTTCTGTGGATCCTTTTTTTCTGCTTTCCGCCTATGATCCCTCTCGTACTGAGTCTCTCCTGTACCTCATGTTGCCATGCACATCTATCTGAGGCAACCTCTTTACATGTGTATGTTCTGATGTTAAGCGCCTTTAAGTCACTCTTGCATGTATCTTTATAGCGTAGCTGATGTCTTCCAATCGGTCTTTTCCCTGTTTCCAGCTCCCCGTATAGGCGGTCCTACGGAATGCGACCATCCTCCATTCTGGATACGTTGCCCAACAAAACCAAGTGTCTTTGTTTAGGAAGGGTATACATACTTGTGACCTCTACTCTGTCAAGCACTGTGCTGTTGGAAACTTTGTCTCTCCAGATAATGTTAAGTATGCGCCTGAGATATATGGATCACATTATGCTTTCTTTCTTGTTGTGTATACAAAGTCCAAGCCTCACTCCCATATAGGAGTGTGCTCAACACACAAGCTTTGTGTACTTGGACTTTGGTGAGTATCGTCAGCTTGCAATAGGCCCATACTCGTTTTGTCAGTCTGGAGAGTGTGGTGGCAGCCTACCCGATGAGCCTAATAAGTTTGATGTCAAGGAAAAGATTAGCTGTGACTACTGACACGAATTCATGAACTACCTGCAGCTCAAAGTCCAGAATACTGATTGATGGAGGATCATCTACACCCTACCCCATCACCTGCGTCTTGTTCAAGCTGATGGTGAGCCCGTAGTGCCTTCATGCGTCTGCGAAACGATCCTGAGGCGCTAATGATCCTCCTTTTAGTGTGTTGTGACTGCTGCGTCGTCTGCAAAAATAGATGTTTCTAATGCATTTCTCTTGCACTTTGCACACACACACATACACACACACACACACACACACACACAC